>SJYQ01000717.1:452807-493295 GCA_006410935.1 Redunca redunca | reverse complement strand
TTACTAATCTTTTAACAAATATTAACTACTTAATTTTCATATATCCTTTGGAGATAAAATATTTTCTGATAACTACTTTTATGCTTTATACAAAAACTTAAGTGTAAATAGAAAACAGTGAATGAAAATATCTCAGTTGTTACTTAATGTACTTATACATGGAAAAAAAGTTTTCCATTTCAATGCTTTCACTCTGAAAGTCAAGATAGCATTAAAATATAGGGAGAGATGGGAGGCAAACACATCTCACTAAGAAAGTAGCAAATGAGAGAATTCCAGAAAATCCCAGGAAAACTGGAAATTGACAAGGTTTTCCTTAAAACTTCTGTATCACCCTTGATACTTTTTTCCTTCTTGTAACTGTGAAGACAGTGCTCCTGAGTAATCCTCACCCGTGAAGCCCAGGTTTTTAAATAACTCCTAGATATTCTGGTAAAATAATCCATGCTACTAGAAGGAGAAGGGGATGACAGAGGATGAGATGGTTGTATGACATCATCAACTCAATGGACATGAGTTTGAGCAAACTGGAGACAGTGAAGGACAGCCTGGTGTGCTGTAGTCCATGGGGTCACAAAGAGTTGGACATCACTGAGCGACTGAACAACGAACAGCAACTAGAAGTTTACACATTATGCTGTCTAAAAGTGCCTTCTCCAGAGATTAACCCAAAAGTATTTATGGGATGTTTAAATATTTGGGGGGTATTTTTTGTTGTTGTTAAAATCATGTTCTAAAGTCAAAATTCATCCAAAAGAAAAGACAGCCGTTTTAGATGCTTTCTGGACAACATGATATTGTATCCATAAATAAAATGATCAAAGATGAACATATGTGTGGGTGTATAATATATATGGGGCTTCCCAGGTGGCACAGTGGTAAAGTGGTAAAGATTTCTTTTGCCAGTGCAGGAGATGCAAGAGATGTAGTTTCAATTCCTGGGGCGGGAAGATCCCCTGGAGTAGGAAATGACAACCCACTCCAGTATTCTTGTCTGGAGAATCCCATGGATGTAGGAGGCTGGCGGGCTATAATCCATAGGGTCCAAGAGAGTCGGACATGACTAAACCACTAAGCACACACACACACACAAACACACACATATGTGTAAAAGATGAACAGATGCTCCCCTAAATGCAAGCCAAATATTTTATATACCTGGATGCTTATACAAAATAAAATACTAGCTACCAAACCATTGTATACAGAATGGTGTGAATCACGATACTATGTAGAACCACATAGTATCACTCACCACCATATACAGTCAGGTCTAAGTGCATTTTTCATACGCCCAACTATCCTATTTGCTATTAAGACAGCCACAGTCCCAAACATAATTGCCCCCCCCATTCAAACATTTTCAGTGGCTCCCATGATTAGAGACTACTTTTTACGTTTCTTTAAAGGGTCCCTATGCAAACAAAAATGAAACCTTGGGGGAATGGGGTGATACAAGTTGCTAAAATGAGAGAAACATCCTTGAAATCTTAGGTTGTAAATCAATCATTCACGTAAATTTGGGATCTATTTCTTAACAACCTCGACATGTTGACATTCTCCTGGGAGTTTACTATAATCTTTGCTCATCTCAACCTACACCCATTCCCCAGGTGATTTTATCCAAAGTCTTGACTTCAAATGGTTTTGGCATAAAGATGAGTTCCAAAAGGATATCTTCCTCCTGACCCCTCCCTCAAAGGCCAACACATCTCCAGCATCCCACACAACATCAACCCTTGGATGTGCTCACAGGCATCTCACATTTAACTTGGCTGGGCGGGAATTGGCCTGAGCCATTGGGCTAAAATTACCACACAACACCGTCCCCTGGTAAAGGCTTGAGACACACCGATCCAGAGTGCTGTTTTATAACCACGGCCTGAGGCACTTCAGGGAGGTGAGCACCTGCTTGTTGGCATTATTTGTGGATAACAGTGTGACAGATGATTTGCACCTGGTCTCAGAGTCTCCTGGAAAGCAGTGCCACCGACGCTGACTATATGGCAAGAAAATGCGGAAGTGGCCAGCAGGGGACCAGAAACTCCAGTCAAGACGCCATTTTGGTCTTCCTGGTCCCATGGTGTTCTAAGCACACACGGGGGGTTCTTGATCCAAGGAAAGAGTATGGCCTGGCATGGACTGTGGGTGCTGCAGTACTGAGCCATGTTCCTGCACTGTTACTGCAGGTCCTATGAATCTTCTTTGGCACGAGTGGTAAAGAACCCATCTACCAATGCAAGAGACATAAGAGTTGTGGGTTCAATCCCTGGCTTGGGAAGATCCTCTAGAGGCGGGCATGGCAACCCACTCTGGTATTCTTGCCTGGAGAATCCCATGGACAGAAGAGCCTGGTGGGCAACGGTCCACAGGGTCGCCAAGTGTCGGACATGACAGAAGTGACTTAGCATGCACACACGCACAGATCTTCTTCAGTAACCAACGTCTGTCTAATGGACACTATCAGAGCCCCAAACTGAGCTCCCCCAGCACTCTTCCTCATTTCAGAAAAATGAAAACTGCCTTCTCGTAGTTCCTCAGGACACAAATATTGGGGTTATCTTTAACGCCTCAACTTTGCCCTGCCCATCTTGTCCATGAGTAAGTCTCACTGGCTAGCCTTGCAAACTATATCTAGAATCTGACCATATCTTACAACCTTTACCACAACCACCTTATTTCAAGCTCCTGTTATCCCTGATCCATTACTAGGATTACTGCAGGAGCCTCAGAACTGCTTTCTCAGTTTCTGCCCGTCGCCTCCTGCAGTCTATTTTCAAGTCAGCAGCCAGAGGGATCCTGGTGAAACACACACCAGAGGACACTCATCTGTACCAAAAAAGCCAAACTCCTGATTATCACTTACAAGGCCCTACAAGACTTGGCCATCATTACCTGCCTGACATCCCTCTCTACCATGCCCTCCCAGCATCCCAGCTGCTCCTCTGCACGCAAGGGACACTCTCATCTCTGGGATACGCCGAGCCCTCTGCTGAGTGTTATTCCCCAGATGGTCCCTGAGTTTATTCCCTCATTAAAAGTCACCTTATCCATGAGGCTTCTTCAGTGACCTTATCTAACATTCATCACCAGGACCATCCAACATTTCCTATCCCTCTTCACTCTTATGTTTTTCTCCTGAGACTTATCACTCCCTAGTAAACTCTCTTCCCTTAGGAGAATGCAAGCTCACCCAGAGCAAGAATTTTCACGTTTTAGTCTCTACTGTGTTTCAGTGCCTGGGACAATGCACATAGCAGGAATTTAATAAATACTTGTGAATTAATAATGATAGTAGAATTAATATAAAATGAAGTTTTTCTTTTTTTAAGTCTAGTCTGTTGGCATTTTAAGAAGGCAGGTAGCTTCAGGCATCCCCTGGTACCCAGCCAATGCCCTGAGTGGCACCCCTCCTCCAGAAGGAGGAGACCAGGCCTAGGATAAAGCCCACCTCCTTCAAATGGAACAAGAGGCCTTGCTCTGCTCTGCCAGACTTGCTCATAATGCCGCCCCTCACACCCAGACAATCCAGTTACACCATGCCTTCTGCCTCAAACATCTGCTGATCCCCAGTTTTCCTCCAGAGAGCTCTGATTCCACACTGAAAATCCAGTTTCCCTTTCACTACTTTTGTGTCTTCTCCACTCTCACTGGGTGGTTAATTTCTTCCTCAGCAGCTCAGCTCCAATCTGTAAGTACTTATCTCATGATTAAGTTCATAACAGTCTCCTCCATTGACTCTGGAGGAGAGAGGATCTTAAGAGAAGCCAAGTTATTTCCATCACTTTACTTGGCTCAACATCCAGCACAAAGGTCAACACAGTGGAAGTGCTCAATAAACACCACTGAATGAATCCATAAGAACAGAACTGAAAGGAGGGAACCATGCAGAGAATATAATCCCCCCAACAGGAAAACTCCAAGACCTAGATCTGAGGTTACCATACGACCTACCACATGTTAAATGTGTCCTTTTCTTCACCCAAAGAGCAGATGGAATGAATACCTTCCCTACCTAGCTCACAGAGGGTAGAGCTCAAATGGTATAACAAAAGTCAAATATCCCATGAAATACTTTTTATCAATGTATAGATCAAAAAATTTTGCTCTTTTTTTAAATCTCATAATTGATTCAGCAAACATGGAAATAACTAGATAAAAACCAGGTACATCTAATGTAAGAGTTTTCAGTAGTCACATATGGATGTGAGAGCTGGACAATAAAGAAGGCTGTTGCTGCTGCTGCTGCTAAGTCGCTTCAGTCGTGTCCGACTCTGTGCGACCCCAGAGACGGCAGCCCACCAGGCTCCCCCGTCCCTGGGATTCTCCAGGCAAGAACACTGGAGTGGGTTGCCATTTCCTTCTCCAATGCATGAAAGTGAAAAGTGAAAGTGAAGTTGCTCAGCCGTGTCCGACCCTTGGCAACCCCATGGACTGCAGCCTTCCAGGCTCCTCCATCCATGGGATTTTCCAGGCAAGAGTACTGGAGTGGGGTGCCATTGCCTTCTCTGGCTGAGTGCTACAAAATTGATGCTTTCAAACTGTGGTGCTGGAGCTGACTCTTGAAAGTCTCTTGAACAGTGAGGAAATCAAACCTGAATACTCTTTGGAAGGGCTGATGCTGAAGCTGTAATATTTTGGCCACCTTTTGCAAATACCTGACTCATTGCAAAAGACCCTGATGCTGGGAAAGAGTGAAGGCAGACGGAGAAGAGGGCGACAGAGGATGAGATGGTTGGTTGGCATCATCAGTTCAATGGATGTGAACCTGGGCAAACTCCAGGAGATGGTGAGGAACAGGCATGCCTGGAGTGCTGCAGTCCATGGGATAGAGCAGAATTGGACACAACTTGGCAACTGAACAATAACAACAACCTGTAGCTCAGACGGTAAAGAATCTGCCTGCCATGCAGGAGACCCAGGTTTGATCCCTGGGTCAGGAAGAGCTCCAGGAGAAAAGAATGACAACCTACTCCAGGATTCTTACCTGAAGAATTTCATGGACAGATAAGCCTGGTGGGCTACAGTCCATGGGGTCCCAAAGAGTAGGACTGAGTAACTACCACTTTCACTTTTTTTCACATATCTAGTATAACTATGCCTCTACAAGCATACAACAAACACTGTTGTCCAAAAAGAATATTAAAATACAGGTTATATATTCTCTATGTATATGGAGAGAAAGCTATGTTATAGAATATAAATCACTGCTTACAGAGGACTATAATTTGATATTCATTACACTTTACTAAATAAAATGATAGAGAACTTTGCAGCAAACTTTAATTCTTATTACCTGTTTTAAGAGGCAGTAAATTCAAGAGCTAAAAGCATAGGCTCTGGAGTCTGTCCATTTAGCTTTGAATAACAGTACAGTCTAACTTTTAGAAAATTAGCTCCTTCTGATTCAGTTTCACATAAGTTAAATATACATAATAAAGCACATTCCTCATAGAGTTGTTTAAGAGAATTAAAGGAGATAACACATATAAAGAGTTAGAACATTGCCTTGCACATAGAAATTACTCATTAAATTTTGGCTATTATTAATGTATTCATGACTCTTGAAATTTAAAGATGTTTCCATATATTTTCCTGTACTGATATCAAACTAACAAATGTAAAGAAAGTTGAAAAATCAAAGTTTTCAAAGTATTTCATCCCAGAAAAGATCTCTTTGTCTTGATATCTCTGCCGCCACCTCAATCTTGCCTTAGAAGGCCTGTGCCAAAAACAGCACTTAGATGGAACACACATGTTGGGAATCAAAAGAGAAGAGGAAGTTGCTCTAATGTGCCTTAAGGCTGCATTCCCCTATCTCCCTTTCCCCCCTGCCCCCAAGCCTAGGCTACCCTGTGACACAACCACAGTGTGGAATGAAGTTGCAATTGCCCACTCAGAGGTGTAATTAATAGAAAAAAAAATAAAAAAGGCAGAGACATCACTTTGCTGACACAGGCCCATTTGGTAAAAGATATGGTTTTTCCAGTAGTCATGTATGGATGTGAGTGTTGGACCATAAAGAAGGCTGAGCCCCAGAGAAATGATGCTTCTGAAGTGTGGTGTTGGAGAAGACTCTTGAGAGTCCCTTGGACTGCACAGAAATCCAACCAGTCAATCCTAAAGGAAATCAATCCTGAATATTCATTGGAAGGATTCATGCTGAAGCTGAAGTTCCAATACTCTGCCACTTGATGCAAAAGACCCTGATGCTGGGAAAGACTGAGGGCAGGAGCAGAAGTGGGTGATAGGGGATGAGATGGTTGGATGGCATCACTGACTGAATGGACATGGGTTTGAGCAAACTCCAGGAAATAGTGAAGGTCAGGAAAGCCTGGCGTGCTGCAGTTCATGGGGTCACAAAGGGTCGGACATGACTTAGTGACTGAACAATAATAGCAAAGATTAGGTTAACTGTAGGTAACCTAAGGTTAACTGATGTTGGTCTTAGTGTCTTACTATCCACTTCCTCCTCCTTGCCCACTCATTACAAAAAGAATCCAGAATCCTTCTCTATCAGCACTAGGCCTGAACTTCTATCACCTGTTTCACCCTCAGCACTGAAAGCCATGGAAGAGTGCAGACTCCTAGGAATAAACCCAGATCTGAAGACCTGAAGTTTGATCCTAATGATACTGTCTGGAGTAAGTCAGTGGGGCTTTCTGTGTCTTAGTTTCCTAATCCTTAGAGCTGCAATATTACTGCTTAATACGACTACTCATGAGGCTTTAAGGCAGGAGTAAAAGGGAAAACAAACACGGGGAAAACACTTGGAAATGTATGAGAATCACACAAATGAAATGTAATATATGATTCCTGGCTCATTCGCTTTCCTCCCTATTTAGACACTGATCTTGACCCTTGGAGCCACGCCAGTACAAAGATTTCTCTGATAAGAAGAAGTTATATTCAGAGAGAAAAATAATTTATTTAAATCACAGGGTTAGAAAGGTGATGGATGTGACTATAAATAACATGCAACCTCTGCACTTAAAAGCACGGAATAAGCACCAAAATCCTTAAGATGTTTTGAGAAGCAAAAATACTCAATCAGCAGTGAATATCAATAAGGCTAAAATGGATTGCCTGTGGACAGCAGAAAGAAATAAAAATTAGGTCATACACTGAGCTCCATTTGTGTTTATTCCAAAAAAAAAAATAAAGTAACATTTTCTTTTTCTGCCAAAGACAAACAATCTCTCTGGAGAAGGTAAGAATGCAACTACCTGAAACAGATGCTTCTACCCAATTAAAAGATAAGCAGGGAAGGAAAAATAACAACAACAGCAAACAAACCTAACACTTCTTGAGCACCTCAATGCCTTAGGATTATCTCATTACTCCTCACAGCAACCTGTCTGATAGCTTTGCTTCCTTCATTCTAGATAGATTAAGAATTAGAGAGGAAAATTACTTGTTCAAGATAACACCTCTGGTAAAGTACTCAAATGGAGTTTAAAACATCTTATCCAATCCCAAAGTTTAGATTTTTACCACAAATTCATGTTCCCTCTGCCAAAATAACCAGGAGCTCTTCTAAAACTCAAGGGAAGTGGGGAATCTTCAAAGATTTTTAGTACCACTATGGATGATATGCACAAATCAAGAGTGAAGTGGAAATGATCTTATGCAGGAATAGGAAATGGGATGGTTGAATCAATATTATCTGGCAGGTACATTGTCAATACTGAAAATGGTGCCATCATCTACAAATAGTAGGGAATTCAGTATCTAGCGGCTAAAGAACCTTTCCAAAATTTAAGTCCAATAGGTGAGATGCAGAAGTGCTGAATGTGGTAGATGAGGAAAAGAGCGTACTAGCTTTCATAGCTTTTAACAAAACTTGAATGAGAACTTGTGTGTGTGTTCTATAAATAGGGCGATAAAAGACAGAAGTAACACTTGGGGATCCGTGGCAAGAGGGAATATGAGAAGAAAGGCCGTAGGGCAAGAAACTGGGTAAAAAATCACTAATAATTTCTTCCCTCAATCAACTATCCCAGCTCACTCAAATGATGTAATAAACCAAGCATAACATGAGGAAGAAACTGCTCAGTTGATGACTCACAGATGGTTTTCAATCTCATTTAACTTAAAACTGGTAAGAAAAATAAGCTCCATAGAAAAATGAATATATATATATTGTTAAAATGTGTTCAACTATCAGTTAGATCTCTCCTTGAAATAAAATTCTAGGATTTTCATCTTGACCAAGATTCTTGGTTGGACCAATGTATTTATTCTTTTAAACAAAAGAAATCTACAACAAAAATATAGCCATCTCCAAAGAGTCTAACTGAAATTTTTACATCATTTTGGGATTAACATTTTTTTTTTTTTTTTATTNTTTTGGGATTAACATTTTTTTTTTTTTGAAAAAAAAAAAAAGTTTTTCCATAAGGATACTACTCTGCCATTATAGAGTAAATTAAAACTAAATTACTTTTTATTCAAAAAGTCCATTTTTCTGTGTTAGTAGTAAATTGCTTTTAGTTGGGGTTTAGAGAAGCAATGATTAATCACTTCTGCCCAGACACGTAAAAAAGCCAGTTACTGGAGTTATACTTTGGTGAGATTAAAGAAGTGAGCTACGGCTTGTTGACCATGAGGGGTGCCCACCTGAAGCGGGTCGCACCACAAACCCATCTTTTCTTTCCTACGACAGCCAGTGCCACAATTTCTGCACTTTTCCCGCCTCGTGTTTCCCCCTTCATTCGTTACAGCCAAGTTTCTCAGCCAGCAGGGGTCCTCTCGCCTTGAGGGCCTCCAGCAGGGTGACCCCACGTGCACGGGCACTCACTGGCAGTTCCAAGACAAGGCAAACGGAAAGCAGGGAGGTGACAACAGGAAAGCAGCAGAGAAACACAAGGGCAGGAGGGGATGAGAAGGAGCAGCAAGACGGAGAAATAAAGGAGGAGGAGGAGAAGAGACGACAAAAGCAGAAGAGAGAGGCAGCACAATACCAAGAAAAAGAAGCGGTGGCCAAAGAGGCCCAGGCTAAGGGGAAAAGAGGAAGAGGCAGATGCTGAGTTACTGCCTCTTCTTACTTGTCTTCCCTGCAGGGAAAACGGAGTAACAACTCCTGGGTGCCTTACCTGGATGAGTTCGTCCAGCTCGGTTGAATTGACACAGGCGTGTTGGGAAATAAACGTCTGTTTCTGGATGACGATGGTGGTCCGCTGGGAAATCTCGTGAGGCTGCTCCAAGGCTTTGAACACGGTGGCTCCGATGATGAGATAGAGGACGACCACCAGGAAAATCGTGGAGACTGTCTTCCATTTCATAACATTGATGGTCGTGTCACTCTCCACCCGGGAAGCAAGCACGGTGGGTTTGGTGGAGAAGGAGAGCCTGGGTTTGGAGTTCTGAGCAGCAGACTTAGGATCCAGCAAATCAGGGGCCGCCACTGCCAACAACAGAGAAGGGAGGTTAGAGGGGTCAGCAAAAGTGGTCTGGACTCTGCTGCTATCCTGGTGAGAGCTCCAGAGCCTAAACCAGAAGTGTGCCCATGAGGTCGCATCCAGGACCATATATGAGGTTCAGGGAGAAGGGGGTGGGTCTCAGCTCTCTGCTGCTATTGGGGTTTCCAATAGGAGGAGGAAAAAACCAGGAGGTGGACCAATAACCTTAAAAAAAATGAATAAAAGAATGCCTGCAGTCTTCCTAATTAATTTAACAATGTATACCTGTCCAAGGTGCTAGTGAACACATTTGCAGAACTCCTAAGAGTTGATGGTACTAAACTAGCTATCTGAATGCTCATAAAGAAGGCTAAGGTATTATTCCTGTTCTCAAGAACACTCTATATCACAAGCAAATTATCTAAAAATTCGTTACAATAAAGGGACTGTATTACAAGTGAATTTGCACTCCAGACATTGTTGCTCGAAGTAAAACATTAATAATTATCTGGTAAAATGTGATGGCAAATAAGCCACTCAATAGCTCTATCATTTTCTTTTTGCCCGCGTCCAAAGTGGGCTCATGATTAAGTATTCTCTGTATTTTGCTATTCAATCTCTGATATCTTGAAAAAAAGAAAAACAAAAGTCTTGTCACCCATTCTGGCTCAATCACAGGTGCAGCCAAGAGATGACATGTTCTTTCCATTTCAACAGTGAACATTATCAAGAAAAAAAAAATTAAAACCTTGTCTCACACCTTAGACCTACAGGCTCTGTACAAAGCTAATTGCTCCATTAGAGTGGATTTATGTTTCTCTTACAAATTCCCATATACTCTGAGGTGACTCTAAATCCATTTATTATTTATCTCAGCTGTTTCAAAATATCATTAATGGATTTATTTTTAGAAAATTCAAGAGATACTAGACTTCCACTTGCTAAAGGGAAAATAAGCCATTTACTACAGAGTATTTGATTGGAAAGGCAACACTGAACCAAAGAGGTAATAGAATGGCTGAAAGATGGGCCACTTCAAAGTATCATTAACTCGGACAGAATAATTGATTTACCATCCATAATTCTTACAAATATAAGTAAAATTACTTTGTTGCTGTTGTTATTTAGTTTCTAAGTCATGTCTGACTTTTTTCAACTCCATGGCCGGTCAGGCCTCTCTGTCCATGGGATTTCCCAGGCAAGAATACTGGAATTTCCCTCTCCAGAGGATCTTCCCAACCCCAGGGATTGAATCCACGTCTCTTGCGTTGGTAGGTGGATTCTTTACTGCTGAGCCATGAGGGAAGCCCAAAATTACTTTGGTGTTTAATAAAATTATAACCTAATCTGAATAACCAGAGAAGGTGATGGCACCCCACTCCAGTACTCTTGCCTGGAAAATCCCATGGACGGAGGAGCCTGGTAGGCTGCAGTCCATGGGGTCGTGAAGAGTCGGACAGGACTGAGCGACTTCACTTTCACTTTTCACTTTCACGCACTGAAGAAGGAAATGGCAACCCACTCCAGTGTTCTTGCCTGGAGAATCCCAGGAACAGAGGAGCCTAGTGGGCTGCCGTCTATGGGGTTGCACTGAAGCGACTTAGCAGCAGCAGCATCAGCAATCTGAATAACACTTTTTAGGTAAGTACAAAAGAAATACCTATGCAATTGCACCCAAACATCATACAGGTAGCTGAAATTACTTGAAAATAAGGGAATTTTCACCTGACTACATACTCTGCCCTCTTGTCTACCACTGTGAGTTAATTATGTAGGACTGCCACAGTTGGAGTTCATAAAATAAATCATCTGTTGCCCATCTGAAAGAAGCTTTGCAAACAAAGCTATGTGAAGCACCAGACCTAAGTAAGGAGTGTTGTGTAATGATGGCAGGTAACAAAGCGCTCCTCAATCAGCCTAACTCTGAATGATTCGGACTTTGAAGGGAAGTCAGGGCCCTGATGAAGTAACTGTAGCCAGGGCTCCAAGTGGGGATTCCACACAGGTCATTTCAGCAGTTTCGAATGGTTCAACCTGCTATGCACAGATATGTACACATTTTCCTCCTGATACAGTCACCTGCTTCATATAAAACCACAAATTAGCAGACACCTTTTAACGCATGATATTCATTAAGGAAACCTCATCTCAAATAAGCATTGGATATGTGTTTCATGGCTACAGTCCATGGGGTCTGGACTGTAGACCACAGAGTCCCACACGACTGATCAACTAAGCATGGCACAGCACGTGTTCAAGGCTTTAATTTTTTGAAACACTTTAATAGAAATGTTGATAACAGCTGAAATTACTGTCATCTGCTGTCTAGCCACCTCACCCCACCTCCAAGCTGCTTAGTGAGTCTCAGTGAAAAATAAAGGTCATCATCTAAAATTAAGCCATCTTTGGAACAAAAATAATAGAAAATCACTCAGAAACTCCACATTATCTCTCTGAAGGAAGCTGTCCAAGCCTTTCCTCCCCAGTTCTCTGTGCTCTCTTCTCATCTTTCTGATTTTTCCCATCACTGATTTCTTGTCTGCAGCACTGGAAAACACCAAGACCGTTTACCTCGATGCTTCCCAATCCCAATCCTAAACTGCAATACCAAACTAAGATATTATATGATTAGGGAGAAAAGGAAGAGACTTGTTTTTTAAGACTGTGTGTGTACTGTGTGTATTATTAAGCTAAAACATTTCCTGGTGTATTTTAATTCTTTTAAGTTATTGCTTTTTCTTTTTAATTAGCAAAAATATATATAATGCACATTTGGCAGACAGAATGGGCAGAACCTGATGAAACACCAAAATAAAAAACAATAGTCTTTCCATACGAATATGGGGAACCCTCTGGGTTTCCATCTCCATGTCGTTTGATGTATGGTCATGAAGAGAAGCTCCTTAGAATAAGGAATCAAAAGATTCACCCCTTCCACACACTCTGGGCACCATCACGCCCTCCCTTCTCTGCCTGCAGCACCTCACAGCCTCCGCTTAATCCTAGCCTCTCATCCGTACCCACGTCTGTCTTCTTCGCTCCCGGCCACAACTGACGACTCAATTCCAGGAGAAACGGGCTTTTTTTCAGCACCACTGCCTATACCACCGCGCTGTGGGCAACAAGTGTGACCAGGGTCACCCGTCGGGCGACTCCCAAGAGCTGACCCTCCTCCTTCGGAAACTCCCCTAAGTGTCCCAAACCTACACCCAAGACAGATGCAAAACGCCCAGGCACCCGCGGGAGAGTGGGGAGAAGCAGCCAGGAGTGGATCCGGGGATAGGTTTGCCTCCAACCCCAGACTGGGATCCAACACCTTGGACGGGAAACGAAAGGTGGAAAACGTCCGCGTTCTGCCAGCGGGGCTTTTGCACCCCTCCCGGGACTGGCTGGGACGGAAAACGCGCGGCGGGAGATGGGGAGGGGGGGTACCCGGGGGTCTCACCTCCTGCTCTATAGCCGGCTCTCTCCCGCGAGGCGCTGGGAAGCATGAGGCATGCAGCATTCACAATTTTTTTTTTTTTTTTTGGAAAAAGACGGACTTGAAGCTTTTACAAACAACACGCCATTGTACTCACTTCTTATTCAGAGACGGGCTGCGCGCTCCGAGCTGCACAGGCAGGCATTTTTTTCCCCCGGCTTTGTTTTACAAGGTGGGGAGAGCCAGGGCTGGACGCGGGGAGGGAGGAGGGGAGCGTGAGAAGACACGGAATCGCGGGAAGGAGGGGACACCCGCGGGCCGGGCAGAGGGCGAGGCCGAGGCCAAGTTGGGCTGGGGCGCCGCCGCCCCCGCGCGCGCCTGCGGCCGGGCCCGGGTCACCCGGAGACCGCGGGCGACCCGGGTCCCGCGCCGGCCCGCAGCCGCCGCCGCCGCCGCGCGCTCCGCCCCGGGCTGCGCGCTGGCCCGGCCCCGGCGCGGCGCGGCGCGGGGGCGGTGGGTGCAGCCCGAACGGCCGTGCGCCCCGGCGTCTTTGTGCGCGAGCCTCGCTCAGCCCCCCTTCGCATGTCTTTGTGCGTCTCCCCGGCAGAGCCCTCGGCGCCCCGGGGGCGAAGGTGGGGGTGGCACGGTCTGGGCGCGCCAGGCGCCCTCCAGCTCGCAGCTCGGCCGGCCGCCGCCGCTCTCCCTTCCAGGCTCGCTCCTTTCCCTCCTTTCGGAACTCCCTCCCCCTGGGCTCCCCGCCCCCCATTCCCCGTCCGTCTCACCGCCTGGGCTCGCCTCCCCGCCGGCCCTGCGAGCCCAACCCTCGCCTCGTCTCCCCTGGCTCTTCCGAGGCCCCCCTCAATCCGCGTCCCTGCCTGCGGGCCCAGCCCTTGGGTTCACCTGCTGCCTCTCCTCTCGGACCGGTCCGCTAACCCTGCCCCCTCTCTCTACATCCTCACTCACGCTCTCGGGTACACCCGGCTCCAACCTGTCTCCTTCCAGGTCGGGTTGCAAGGTGTGGGACCGAGCTTTGGAGAACGGGCACGTGGGCATCCTCCCCTCCCTCCCCCACCAGAGCTGTACGGAAACGTACCCACTGAGATCCCTGGAGTAGGGGCAGTAATAAGGATGCTGATTTCTTCCAGCCCGCGCCTGGGGGAGGTTTATCAAGCCCCAGCGACCTCCACCCCCATCTTCCAGGGTGCTGGACCTGGGCAAATAGCTTTTGTCAGCACAACGTTGATCGAATTGGGGAAGGCACCGGGAGCCAGGGTGAAGACATTTAGGGACGCAAAGGAAATGAAAGAAAAATTCATTTGGTTCTCAGGGCAAGACCTCTTTGGCCGGGCACAGAGGTTGCGAATGTGGTCGGTAGGGACCCCCGGACCTCAGTCTGAACTCGGTGCTCCGCGCGCACCTCCGCACCGGGATCCTAGCTTGTCAGGAACCTAGACGTCTCCCAGACTGGCAGACCGCCGCGATAGGGCAGCTGGACTCCCTGCGATCGGGGAGGTGGGGGCGGGAACCGAACCCTCACGAGAGCGGGCAGAGAGTGGGCAGACGCCCGGCTGCAGCTGTGATGGACGAGTCTTCTCGCCGCACACAGGCTGTAACGGAACTTCAGCCGGTTTGTGAACTCTTTCCTCCTTCCCACTTGCGCAGCGGGAATCCCCTGCTGACCTCCGCCCTCCCACCTCCAGCGCTGTGAGAGTTTATGTTCCAGAACCGCTGCTCGGTCAAATTGGAGCATCTCCCCAGGGACCAGGAGAATTTCCTCGCGTAAAGCTATAGGCGTGAAGAAGGGAAGGTAAAGCGGAAAGGCTCTGGACTGTGAAAAGAACGCTGTATGCGAGGCTGTGGCCGTCAACAATTTGAAATGCCAAATTACTTTTTAAATTTCAGAATAGACTCAGCCGGCTGTCTCCTTTCTCCTATTAAAAATATTTCCCTTATTAGGAATTCCTTCCTGCTGGAATTGAAACGGTGTTCTCGACTTCTGCTCTCAATAATAAAATAATCGGATATCCTTTGTAAAATGTGAATCTGATCCTCTCACTCGCCGACGTAAAACCCTTTCAGACTCTCTTAGTCCCATGTAAGGAGCTTCCTGGTCTGGCTGCTTTTTCTCATTCCTGGCCTCTGTACATATTGTCACCTTCCGTCACACACCTTCCCCAGTCCTCTCCCCAACTTTACATGACTAAGATCCTACATCAGTACGCTTCTCCAGAGAAACAGAACAAATAAGGTGTGTGTGTGTGTGTGTGTGTGAATTTTATTTTGGCTCACACAACTACGGGGGCTGCCAGGTCCATCTGAAATCTCTAGGATAATTCTGGAAAATCAGGCAAGAGTTGATGCTTCGGTCTTGAATTTCCTTTTTTCTGGAAAACCTTAGTTGTGCCCTACCCACATCGTCAAGGGTAATCTTTCCTTAAAGTCTACTGATTGTAGATGTTAACCATGTCTACAACATACCTCCACAGCAACACCTAGGCAAGTATTTGATGAAATAGCTGGGTGATCTAGCCTAGCCAGGGGCTTTCCTGGTAGCTCAGACTGTAAAGAATTCACCTGCAATGCAGGACACCCAGGTTCTATCCCTGGGTGGGAAAGATACCCCAGAGGAGGAAATGACACCTTGCTCCAGTGTTGTTGCCTGGAGAATCCCATGGGCAGAGGAGCCTAGCAGTCCATGAGGTCACAAGAGGCAGACATGATTTAGGGACTAAACCACCACCACCATAGCCTAGCCAAGGTGATGCATGAAACTAACCATCGTAGGTCTTACTCTCCAGATCCCCCAGCTGTTGAAGTTTCTCCTGAACCCCACACGCTTATACTTCTGTGTATACACCTCTCACGTTGTGTTGTGCTCCTTTAACCAGACTGTAAGCTCAGTTCCTTAATCAGACTGTAAGCTCAGTTGAATACTCACTGGAAGGACTGGTGCTTAAACTCCAATACATTGGCCACCTGATGCGAAGAACTGACTCATTGGAAAAGACCCTGATGCTGGGAAAGATTGAAGGCAGGAGGAGAAGGGGACCACAGAGGATGAGATGGTTGGGTGGTGTCACTGACTCAATGGACATGAGTTTGAGCAAGCTCCGGGAGTTGGTGATGGACAGGGAAGCCCGGCGTGCTGCAGCCCATGGAATCACAAAGAGTCGGACACGACTAGATGACTGAACTGACCGAAGTTCAGTTAGGATATAAACCATGGCTCTATGTTCCCCATAGTATCAACAGTAACCAGTGACTGCAGATAAATAGGTGTTTGATAAACATATGAATGAAAGTGTGATTGCAGACATCATTTACCTGACCTCTTTCTAGGTTTTTGGAACTAGGTATCTTACATTTATAGAAAATGAAATGAATTCACTTCAGAATCATTTTCTACCCTATTATAGGCTTCTTGTTCTCCTAGGAAAATGACCCTAAACATTTTGCATATCCTTTTTTTTTTAACTTTTCCTCTTTTAATTAACAACTTGATGGTTCTTTTCTGTTGCATTTGGGTCTTTTGCAAATTTAGCCACGCCTTGCCAAGCATTAGTCTTCTGTCCAGTTGGCTAATGCTTACTAAAGTGGGAGATTAACTCAATAGTTTAAATCTGCCTGTGGGGACTTCACTGGTGGTCCAGTGGTGAAGAACCACCTTGCAATGCAAGAGAAGCAGTTCAATCCCTCAAATCTTCAGCTTTAGCATCATTCCTTCCAAAGAAATCCCAGGGCTGATCTCCTTCAGAATGGGCTGGTTGGATCTCCTTGCAGTCCAAGGGACTCTCAAGAGTCTTCTCCAACACCACAGTTCAAAAGCATCAAAAGCACGGTTCAAAAGCGCTCAGCCTTCTTCACAGTCCAACTCTCACATCCATACATGACCACAGGAAAAACCATAGCCTTGACTAGACGGACCTTAGTCGGCAAAGTAATGTCTCTGCTTTTGAATATGCTATCTAGGTTGGTCATAACTTTTCTTTCAAGGAGTAAGCGTCTTTTAACTTCATGGCTGCAATCGATGGAGCAGCTAAGCCCATGTACTGCACAGCAGCTACTGAGCCCATGCGCTCCGGGGTCTGTGGACTACAGCCAGAGTCCATGCGCCGTAGCAAAAGGCTGAGTAATGTAGTGAAGATCCTGCCTGCTGCAACTAAGACCAGGTGATGCCAAATAAGTAAGTAAATAAATATTTTAAATAATAAAAATAAATAAATTTGCCTATGTAGTGCCTCCCTTACTCATGGAATGTAAGACTCGCCACCAGTCCCAAATGTTGATTGCCCATTTTCCCTTCTCTCAAGTCATGTGCTGCAGTGGTCTTTCAGGTCCCCTTTGCATATCCTCATATCACACACACACACACACACACACACACACACACACTTACACACAGACACACACACATATATAGGGCTGGGGGTAGGGGGCCACAGAGATATTAAATTAAAATTTTAAAAACAAACAAAATTTCAAACTTTGACATTAGTAGGAATCATTCCAACAAGCTAGCCTCACCTCACAACTAATGCAAAAGAACCAAGAAACTAGTCTCCACACTGACTCTAGCCCCATACAGTCCCTCAGTTAAAGCCTCCTACTCCTTTAAGAGCCTTCTTGTGCTTACTCAGTCCTTCCCTGATGGCTCAGAGGTTAAAGCGTCTGCCTGGAATGCAGGAGACCCAGGTTCGATCCCTGGGTCAGGAAGATCCCCTGGAGAAGGAAATGGCAACCCACTCCAGTACTCTTGCCTGGAGAATCCCATGGAGGGAGGAGCCTGGTGGGCTGCAGTTCATGGGGTCACAAACAGTCGGACATGACTGAACGACTTCACTTTCACTTTGTGCTTACTCGCCATGTTTGAGATAAAAGAGAAAAAGGGGGAATACACTAGTTTGTGTATCATTGCAACTCGAGAAACAAGGAAATGAGATGGTATATCTTGTTTAATTTTACGTCTGCATTTCAGGGCATATAAATCCCATCAAAGGTGGTTTAGAAAGACTAGACGAACTAGTCTTCTTTCATGCTCCCAGCCCCAGGCTATGTAACACCTGCTATCTTTATTTTACTGGATGGGGAACCCTGAAATACATAATAAAACTTCTGCACCCCAAATTCCATACTCCCTTCATTCCAGTGCTTTCAGATTCTGTTGTGCTCAACTAGAAGCAAGAAATCTACACTACTTCACTTTCACATTTAATCTCCTTTTTGACCCTTGCCCTACTCAGATAAAACAAAAAACAAAACAGAACATGCCACTGACTTTTCCATAGTTCCATTCAGACCTGGAATTTTGCAATCCAGGTCACTTCTGTAAGTATCCTAACTCTGCCACTTGTGAACAATGTGAATTTGAGGGAGTCCTTCTCTCTCTCTGACCATCAGTTCCCTCATCCATAAAATAAGAATACTACACTGAACTTGCAAGAGATTGTTGTAAAAACTAAACACATATATATATTTAACATTGCAGGTCCTCAAAAAGATTTCGTTCTCTCTTTTGCTTGACCTAACCCAATGAACCAGGGGGCTCCCGGCCGAACAAGACCACCAACAGATCTCAACTCTGTAATAAATCTCGTCATCTATTTAATCCTCTGGAAAACACAGTTGCACAGGTCTAAAATGAGGGAAATGCATCACGTTTATCAAATATCTATTGAGTACCTACGAAGAACCAAACAGAAGCTCTGTGGCTAGAGCAAGGCTACTGCTTTCATTCTGAAAATTCTGAAAGAGATGGGAATATCAGACCACCTGACCTGCCTCTTGAGAAACCTGTATGCAGGTCAGGAAGCAACAGTTAGAACTGGACATGGAAAAACAGACTGGTTCCAAATAGGAAAAGGAGTCCGTCAAGGCTGTATATTGTCACCCTGCTTATTTAACTTCTATGCAGAGTACATCATGAGAAACGCTGGACGGGAAGAAACACAAGCTGGAATCAAGATTTCTGGGAGAAATATCAATAACCTCAGATATGTAGACACCACCCTTATGACAGAAAGTGAAGAGGAACTAAAAAGCCTCTTGATGAAAGTGAAAATGGAGAGTGAAAAAGTTGGCTTAAAGCTCAACATTCAGAAAACGAAGATCATGGCATCCGGTCCCATCACTTCATGGGAAATAGATGGGGAAACAGTGGAAACAGTGTCAGGCTTTATTTTGAGGGGCTCCAAAATCACTGCAGATGGTGACTGCAGTCACGAAATTAAAAGATGCTCACTCCTTGGAAGAAAAGTTATGATCAACCTAGATAGCATATTCAAAAGCAGAGACATTACTTTGCCGACTAAGGTCAGTCTAGTCAAGGCTATGGTTTTTCCTGTGGTCATGTATGGATGTGAGAGTTGGACTGTGAAGAAGGCTGAGCGCCGAAGAATTAATGTTTTTGAACTGTGTTGTTGGAGAAGACTCTTGAGAGTTCCTTGGACTGCAAGGAGATCCAACCAGTCCATTCTGAAGGAGATCAGCCCTGCGATTTCTTTGGAAGGAATGATGCTGAAGCTGAAACTCCAGTACTCTGGCCACCTCATGTGAAGAGTTGACTCATTGGAAAAGACTCTGATGCTGGGAGGGATTGAGGGTCAGGAGGAGAAGGGGACGACAGAGGATGAGATGGCTGGATGGCATCACGGACTCGATGGACGTGAGTCTGAGTAAACTCCGGGAGTTGGTGATGGACAGGGAGGCCTGGCGTTCTGCAATTAATGGTGTTGCATAGAGGCGGACATGACTGAGTGACTGAACTGAGCTGAACTGCTTTCTTTAGCTTATGGTCTAGAGGGGGAAGGTGCTAGATAAACCTAAAATGAAAATTCTGAAAAGTGCAATAAATAGAAGGTATGGAATACAATGAGAGTACCTAACATTGGATGGTCCAGGAAGGCCTGTAAAAAGTGACATCACAACTGGGCCCTGAAGATGAGCAAGGGCAGAGAGGGGGAGACATAATGTAAGGAAAGAGCTTCCTCAGCAGAAGGTGAAGCTTGTGGCCCTTCCTTGTGGTGGGAAGAAGCTTGGAGAATGTGGGGCGCTCAGAGAGGAAGACTGGTGGCAGACAGCAGTCAATCTAAAGAGGCAGGCGGAGACCAGGTCATAATGCCTAGGATTTTAATTACTGGGACTTTGATGAATTTTCATCTAACTTCATCAGATGGCATTTAAAAGAAATCACTCTGGTTGCTACACAGGGAATAGACAGAAGATGGACAAAAATGGAAACATGTACCCAGGGAGTTAGATGCTCTTGCTTAGTCCAGGTGAAAACTTCGTGGTGACTTGGATGGGAGTGGAAGAGACGATAAGAGAGGTGGCATCAGTAGATCAGCTGGACTCCATGATCCCCTGCATGTGGGGAGGAAACGCTGGGGGGGGCGTGGCCATTATCCCAGAGGTTCTAGTTCATGCAAACTCAGAGGAGTCGACAGGTCTAGGCAGTACTTCTGTGAAATGCCTGCCTGATATGGTCCCTCCAGGGCCACCTACCTTCCCTGCTAATGGCTGTCATGTTTCTTGTGGGACTCACCCCGATTGCAAGTGCTGTGTGTGTCCTGGGCCTCAGTAACACAGTCACAATTCCTTGGTCTTTCAGTTGGTTCAGGCACAGGCCTATGGCTCACTCAGTCAATGGAACCTATGCCAGGATTTCCGAGGAAACAGACTTTCCTGCTATACCTCTCACCTTGAACCTGAAGGTTTGGGAGACTATTATGCCAGCAAGAGAAGAGAAGTTACCTAAGAATGAAGCCAGTAAAGAGCAGATAGAATCAAAATGACCAGGTCCTTGTGGCAACATTTGATCAGTTCCCTGTATCAAACTACACCATAAGCCACACATACTTTCTTTTTGTATAAACCAATTGGTCTTGAGATTTCTGATACTAGAAAGTCCTAATAAAAACATTATAAAGCGAGGAACTGGAGGAAGAGAGAAATAATTTACCTATATGGGGATGTCTAAATTGACCCCCAACGATTCCTGCCTGCTAGTATTCATGCCTTGCACTAAACCCATCCCCCTCAAATGTGGGCTACCAATGAACAAAATGCAGCGTAAGCAATGGGATGCCTCTTCCCAGGTTAGGTTACAAAAAGACTGTGGCTTTCCTCCTGTGCGTGCCCTCTTACTCTTAGGTAAGGGTCTTGGATCTTTCCCTCTGGTGGCAGCCAGCTTCCGTGTCGTAAGGGAGAGGAGCAGCCTGTGTGAACCTGGAAGTGAGTCTCCTATGCTCTTCTAACAGCCACATAAATGAGCTTGGAGGCCTATCCCTCTCCCTTCGAGTCAGGAGATCGCTAGTCATAGATAACAGCCTCTTGAGAGTACAGCCTCTTGAGAGACCCTGAATCACAACTACCCAAGTAAGTTCCTTCCAAATTTTTAAGCCTCAAAAACTGTGAGATCACCTGGAGGAAAACACAGGCAGAACACTCTTTGACAGAAATTGGAGCAGTACTTTTTTGAGGTGGGGGGGAGATCCATCTCCTAGTTTAATGGAAATGAAAACCAAAATAAACAAATGATGAAACTTAAAAGCTTTTGCATAACAAAAGAAGCCATAAATAAAATGAGCAGACAACCTAAAGAATGGGGGAAAACATTTGCAAAATTAGATGACCAACAAGGGATTAATTTCCAAAATACACAAACAGCACATATATACATACACATATGCATAGTAATCTATATCAATATATAACTGAATTATTTTGCTGTACACCTGAAACTAATACAACGTTGTACATCAATTATACTTCAATTGAAAACATTAAAAAAAAAAAAAAAACTATGAGACCATAAATATTTCTTTGTTTTCAGGTGCTAAGTTTGGGGATAATTCTCCATGCAGCAACAAATAGTAATACAACCTCTAAGAGTTAAATTCCAGGTAAGCTGTGAAGTATCAGTCAGACCTGAGTTGTGCAAGTTACTTTAAGAAGGCAGTTCCTCAAAAGCCAAAGTGAGGCTTCCCTGGTGGCTCAGTTGATAAAGAATCCACCTGCCAGTGCAGGAGACACGAGTTCAGTCCCTGATCCAGGAAGATCCCACGTGCTCAGAGCGATTAAGCCCATACACCACAACTACTGAACCTGTGTCGAGAGGCCAGGAGCCTCAGCTATTGAAGCCTACCCGCCGGAGCCCGTGTTCCGCAGCAAGGGAAGCCAGCACCTCCCAGCTAGAGAGCCGCCCCCTCTCACCACAACTAGAGAAAAGCCCGTGCAGCAGGGAAGACCCAGCATAACCATAAATAAACTACAATTTTTTAAAAAGGCCAAAATGTATTGACTTTGAAATATTCATAAACCTAAAATTCGAATATGTCGATCAGAAGGGAAATTGGACATTATTAGGAGAAGAGCAAAGAAAACAAAGAGGTAGATGTAGGCAGTGCCCATACATGAATTGTCTCGAGCAGTAGGTCTCAGGCTGGAGCGAACGTCAGAATCGCCTGGAATGCCTCTATAGTTTGCTGAGCATGGCCCCTGAGTTTCTGGGGTCTTCTGTGTGTGGGGAGGGGGGCTGAGAATTGGCATGAATAACAAGCTCCCAGGTGATGCCAACACCTGGGTGATGCTAGTCCAGGGAGCATGCTAAGAGAATCCTGGAGGAAAAGCAGGATTTGAGTTCACTCTACTAGAGGAGATCAGTCCTGGGTGTTCTTTGGAAGGAGTGATCCTGAAGCTGAAACTCCAGTACTTTGGCCACCTCATGCGAAGTGTTGACTCACTGGAAAAGACTCTGATGCTGGGAGGGATTGGGGACAGGAGGAGAAGGGGACAACAGAGGATGAGATGGCTGGATGGCATCACCAACTCCATGTACGTAAGTTTGAGTGAATTCTGGGAGTTGATGATAGACAGGGAGGCCTGGCGTGCTGCGATTCATGGGGTCACAAAGAGGTGGACACGACTGAGCGACTGAACTGAACTGAACTACTGACGCTCACCATCACAGAGGTGGTTTCTGCAGTAGTAAGAAACTGGGCGAGATGACCACTCGGGCCCTCTGCCCAGGGTTGGCGAATCACGCCGGGCACTGGCACATGTCACCGTTCACTCTCACTGTTAAGCACCTCTGTATATCAGAAGGGGCTTCCCTGGTGGCTCAGTGGTAAAGAATCTGTCTGAAATGCAGGAGACCAGGGTTCCATCCCTGAGTCAGGAAGAACGCCTGGAGGAAAACAACAACCCGCTCCAGTATTCTTGCCTGGAGAATCCCATGAACAGAAGAGCCTGGCGGGCTACAGTCCTTGGGGTCGCGGGAAGAGCCTGGCGGGCTACAGTCCTTGGGGTCGCGGAGAGCTGGAGATGACTGAAGTGACTGAGCCTGCATGCACATGTATCAGAAAGGCATTTTTCTAGTACTTGGGGATACACTGTAGGAAAAAAGACACACCAAATCGTTCTAATCATGGAGTCAAAACAAGGAAGGAATCACACCAGTGAAACTGTGTGTCTATCGGAAAAATATCATCAAGTCACTGAGGGGGTTTCAGATTAAAGTACCTCACCCTAAAAAATGAAAAAACAAATGTCATTTTTTTCATTAGACTTCGCAAAATTTATCAAGAGGTTCATTTTGCAAAAATTAAAGTCACTCTAAAACATATAACACTCAGCAATATTTTGAATGGCTTTATATATTTGCTTACTTTATTTTTTATTTTAAATTTATTTTTGGTGTTATTTATTTTTTTAATATAAATTTATTTATTTTAATTGGAGGTTAATTACTTTACAATATTGTGTTGGTTTTGCTATACATCAACATGAATCCGCCACAGTATACACGTGTTCCCCATCCTCAACCCCCCTCCCTCCTCCCTCCCCATACCATCCCTCTGGGTTGTCCCAGTGCACCAGCCCCAAGCATCCAGTATCATGCATCGAACCTGGCCTGGCGATCCATTTCATATATGATATTATACACATTTACAGAAAAATACGAAGAATGATAAGATTTTAAAATGTAAACAAGACTCTCTCTTATAATGGCAATTCTTAGTCCCATGCGATTTCTTTTCAGTTTTGAAAACTTATGTAAGTCAAAACATCCAACTTTTGCATATAAAATCAGTTCTTTAAACAGTAAGTACATTTAAGTGTTACTTATAAAAATAAGTTAACATTTATATATAACTTTGCTTGGAAGAAAATAAGGTCTTGATTGAGGGTGTTGTAAAGAAATCTTTATCATAATGGTACTCTGTTACTATTAAATAAATTCTACTCCAAATTTTCTTCTTCCTTTCAAAGCTGAGTATCATAAACTATCACCAGAAAATGAACATTTCACTGATATGTACCTAGACTAACAATGGATTCATTTTTAAATAATTTTTAAAGTCTGCCAACATTAGGCAAACTAATTATATCAAATGTGGTGCTTTTTATTAAAATCAGCCATAAACTCAGAGAGAACTAAACTTAAATATTTTTCCTGATGGCTTTCATTTCCTAATGAATTTTCAGCACATCCAGTACTTTGTTTAAAACTTGTATTGGTTATGAAAATTTGCCAATCCAGCATTTTGTCTTCACCTGAGAGCGCAGATTCTGACAACAATGAAGAACAAATCAATTTTTGTGTGTGACGAACAAATCAATTCAATTTCTCTTCTAAAATTAAGTCACAAGATAGAAAGGCAATAGAAAACCAGATAGAGACTGTGAGGTTTGAACTCTTTTAAAGATATTTGTTAATGTGTTCAGTAACCAGAATCTTAATGTCATCATCATTAAGATTACCATTAATATCATCATAAGTGAAAGTCATTCAGCTGTGTCTGACTGTTTGCAGCCCCATGGATTATACAGTCCATGGAATTCTCCAGGCCAGAATACTGGAGTGGGTAGCCTTTCCCTTCTCCAAGGGATCTTCCCACCCAGGGATTGAACCCAGGTCTCCTGCGTTGCAGGTGGATTCTTTACCAGCTGAGCCACAAGGGAAGCCCAAGAATCTCGGAGTGCTCAGCCTATCCCTGCTCCAGGAGATCTTCCCAGCCCAGGGATAGAACCCAGGTCTCCCATATTGCAGGCAGATTCTTTACCAGCTGAGGTACAAGGGAAGTCCAATGTAGCCATACACACGTAGAATCTAACTTTCCCTCCTACGTTTCTGTGTCTGTGATTAAATGAGCACATACAAGTCTTGCTCAAGGCCTTGTACTAAGTTTATGGAAGAATTGAGATTAAAAACCTATGCATCACCCAAGGCACGTTTGTTCTATAAGAAAGAAAGGAAGAAAGCAGCTTTTTCTTGAATTTTTAAAATTGTTAAGCTGATTGTGTGATCTCCCCAAATTCTACAAAGTGAACCAGGCAAGAAGACTGCCACCCCAACGGCCACCTGTCCCCAGGACCTTCACCAGCTGCCTCATCTCCACTAACCTCTGATCCATCCTCCACAGTGTGGCCAGAGGAGGCCTTTAGAGATAAAATCCAGTTGAGCTGAAGACCTGAAGCATACACTAACCTCCCATTGCCTTCACCTTAGAGACTAACAGTCTACGGGCATTCTCAGGGCCTTGAAAGTCTTTACCCTGTGAATAATCATACTAACGACAAGAACTACAGGACTCATAACAAGAGGCAACATCTAACAGAGCATGTGTGTTGGCAATTCTTTTAAGATCATTTCATTTACTTCTTCATTTAATCCTCCTAACAACCAATGAGATAAAAGTGAAAGTGAAATCGCTCAGTCATGTCTGACTCTTTGCGACCCTGTGGACTGTAGCCCAGCCGGCTCCTCCATCCATGGGATTCTCCAGGCAAGAATACTAGAGTGCGGTGCCATTTCCTTCTCCAGGGGCTTTTCCCAACCCAAGGATCAAACCCAGGTCTCCCGCATTGCGGGCAGATGCTTTAACCTCTGAGCTACCTCACTATGTGGTCACAATTGTTATTTAACTACTTCAAATTATTTAGTCACTGCCCTATATTAGTTTCTTAGGGCTGCCAAGACAGTGCCTTGAAAACTTGGGTGGCTAAGAACACCAGACATTTTCATCTCAGTTCTGGAGACTAGAAGTCAGAAATCAAGCTGACAGCCCTGGGGGAGAATCCCTCCTTACTGCTTCTAGCTTCTGGTATTTGCCATCAATCCTTGGTGTTCCTTGGCATTCTTTGGCTTGTATATGCATCACTCCAGCCCCATGGGCATATTCTCCTTGCATTATTCTCCTTCACATTATTTTCCCTGTTTGTATCTAGCTCTGTGTCCCAATTTCTCTTTTCTTAAAGGATGCCTGTCATACTAGATCAGGGCACAACTAATGACCTCCTGTTGTTGATGTGGTTTAGTTGCTAAGTCCTATCTGACTCTTTTACGACCCCATGGACTGTAATTCCCCAGGCTCCTCTGTCCATGGGATTATCCAGGCAAGAATATTGGAGTGGGTTGCCATTTCCTTCTCCAGGGGATCTTCCTGACCCAGGGATCTAATGTGTCTCCTGTGTCTCCTGTATTGGAAGGCAGATCCTTTACCTCTGAGCAACCAGGGAAGCCCATTTTTAACTTAATTACTTTGGTATAGACCCCTTTTCCCAGTAAGGTCACATTCTCAGGTACTGGGCTAGGACTTCAATATACCTTGTGGGGGGACACAATTCAACCCATAACATTGTGTGTGGGACTAAGACAAGTTCCAACAGAGAAAGGATCTATCATCTTGGTCCTAAGCACAATATCTTACATACAATAAGCACAAAAATACTCCTTAAATGAATGAAAGTCCACTATTAAGAGAGATTATTGAAAGAATCCTGCAGTTAATTAGGGCTCAGAATCGCAATGCATACAGCATCAGGCAGGAACATATATGCATGAACTGGGCCTAGTGAACCAGTGAACTGGAGGAGATATTTTAGTCATATTTAGTCGATCCATGAAAGAACATGGATCCAGTGTGTTAAACCTTCCGGTTTTCCAAGAGAAGTCAGATATCCAGATTGTCTTAGAAGAAATCTTTAAATTTCAAATTGTTGTTGTTGTTCAGTTGCTAAGTCACGTGTCACATCTGACTCTTTGTGACCCCACGGACAGCAGCATGCCAGGCTCCCTTTTCATTCAATATCTCCTAGAGTTTGCTCAGATTCATGTCCATTGAGTCACTGATGCTATCTAACCATCTAATCTTCTACTGCCCTCTTCTCCCCTCAATCTTTCCCCGCATCAGGGTCTTTTCCAGTGAGTCAGTTCTTCCCATCAGGTGGCCAAAATACTGGAGTTTCAGCTTCAGCATCAGTCCTTCCAGTGAACATTCAGGACTGATTTTCCTTAGGATTAATTCATCTGATTTGCAGTCCAAGGGACTCTCAAGAGTCTTCTCCAACACCACAATTCAAAAGCTTATATTCCTCGGCACTCAGCCTTCTTTATGGTCCAACTCTCACATCCATACATGACTACTGGAAAAACCATAGCTTTGATTATACACACCTTTGTCAGCAAAGTGATGTCTCTACTTTTTAATACTCTGTCTAGGTTTGTCATAGCTTTCCTTCCAAGGGGCAAGTGTCTTTTAATTTCATGGCTACAGTCACCATCTGCAGTGATTTTGGAGCCCAAGAAAATAAAATCTTCCACTTTTTCCCCTTCTATTTGCCATGAAATGATGGGACCAGATGCCATGATCTTAGTCTGTTTAATGTTGAGTTTTAAGCCAGCTTTTTTACTCTCCTCTTTCACCCTCATCAAGAGGTTCTTTAGTTCCTCTTTACTGTCTGTCATTAGAATGTATCATTTGTGTATCTGAGGTTGTTGATATTTCTCCCAGCTATCTTGATTCCAGCTTGTGATTCATCCAGCCCTGGCATTTCACATGATGTACTCCTCATTTAAGTTAAATAAACAAGGTGACAACATACAGCCTTGTCATACTACTTTCCCAGTTTTGAACCAGTCAGTTGTTCCATGTCTGGGGCCACTGGAAGTATAAGTTATTTCATCATATGTGCGGTGCAAGGCATGTTTGAGCACAGTATTTTGAGTGAGTGATAATTGCTTCCTCTGCGTACCTGGAGCTCCAGGAAAGGAAAATGTAAGCAGTAAGAGAGAGTTCCCATGTGTGTGTGATCTAGCAAGGAGGGTAAGTCATTGTTCCAAAATAAACAATGATAATGGCAAATAAAACATATCTGTAGTCTGCACATGGTCCTGAGGCTCTCTGATTCCAGCCTCTGGGTTCAGGTAACATCAGATGTCCTGTGAGGTCACATCTGCAATAAAACGCAGTGATTTTATCTTCTAGGCTATGGCAAGTGTTGAAACATCTCACTTCAATTGTAGTCATGCAGGCCTGGCAGTGGGCTAAAGCGAGTGAGAGGGTACTTGCCTGGGGCACAAAATTTAAATGGGCATCAAAACACAGATAAATAATATTTGAATACAGTATTTAAAAATCAATCTTAATGTGAAAAATACATGGTGAACAAAAAGCTTGCAGTTTTGAATAAAGAGGATCCAACTTTGCACGTGCAGAAGCTGGCCTCACTAGCTTCACCTTAGTCCTGGCCCTGCTGTCTTGTTTCGCTGCTGCTTACCCTCCCTGCTAGATCACACATGGGAACTCTCTTTTATTGCTTACGTTTCCCTTTCCTGGAGCTCCAGGTACGGTGTGTATTGCAGAGGAAGCAATTATCCCTCACTCAAAATACTGTGCTCAAATGTGCATTGCACTGCACATGTGATGAAATAACTTACACTTCCAGTGGCATCTCAAGTTTTTCTTCCTCCTTGGAAAGAATGCCTCTTGAGCGCTGTTGTTTCTTCTCTGAGATGTTGCAACTCATTTCTGATGGAATTGCCTTAACTATACTTTTCTCCCAAGTTTCAGCTTAATACCTGCTTGCTTCTGCCACACTGCCAGATGCTTCAGATGGAGATCTGTCTCTAGCCCTGCAACAGCTTGCCAGTGGAGTCCAAAAGATGCAGGTTCGTTACCATGGAATGCTCTTATGGTGGTTCAGCTTTCAGCTGAGAAACCACATCTGAAATGTTTTAAAGCTAGACATTATAGAGAACACCGTGACCTTTCCTAAGCAGCCACTCACAATACAGACCTTCCCATCCATCATCACAGCAGACTCCTCCATGAGATAATTAATGTGCACAATTGGGTAATAACTGAGGGCAAGATGTTAATTCAGGGTTGTCACAATCTCTAGAAAGCTTTTTTCAAAGCTTAAGAGCCGTAAGACATGTTAACCTCACACAAGAACTAACATACCCAGTAATGCAAATAATATTTGTGTGCTTAGTCACTTCAGTTGCGTCCGACTCTGCGACCCTATGGACCATGACCTGCCATGCTCCTCTGTCCATGTGATTCTCCAGGCAAGAATATTGGAGTGGGTTGCCTTTTCCTTCTCCAAATCTATTTATGAATTGTCAAAACACTCACTGGGAAAACAGAACTAGCATAGATACTTCAATACTGCCTAATCCTTGTAACCATAATTTGACTAAAAACAAGATATAATGAAGTCCCAAGTTCCTGTGAAATCTGGGTCTTCAGACATTGGAAAACAAAAAATGTAGTTAGAAAATTTGATCAGGACAGCTACCTGATCATATATCCTGACTATCCTGCTCTGAAACCTTAACCTCTGATAAATTTGATCACAATTGTCTATGGATCCTGCTATAAATTCATAGCATCTTTTACTCTTATGCGTATATTTGTCTCCATGTCATGCTTTCTCTACTAGACTAAGGCTCTCTGAAGACAAGTATCTTATCTGAAATTTTTTTATTTCTTATAACACATAGTATATGCATTTTTTTTGAACTGGTGTAAATTAAAGACCACCACTATCCCAACACACAAAATCACCAGCTCTTATGACTTTCAAAGAGGATTTCACGGTAACTGTGACATTTATCATCAGAAAGCGTTTTTCACATACATCAAGGTATTTTTAGCACATTGAAAGTCACTGTATTTCTTTCATGCTCTTTATTATCTCATATAATTCTGTCTTCACACAAGATTCACATGAAGGTCAGTGTAGTTCACTGGTGAAAATTGTGAGCTGCCCAGATTCAAGTCCAGGCTCAGCCACTTAAGGCACTTACCTGTGCCTTAATTCCTCATCTGTGAGATGCGGGTGAAAAGTAATCAACCTCAACCTGTTAATGAGACCTAAAAGAGTCAATTCATCTTAAGTATTAGAACAGAGCCCTAAACAGAGTAAGAACTCAGTAAACATTGGTCACTATTAATAGTATTACTCGCACTGAGAGCCCTAGACCATGGAGAGAGGGAAAGATGATGGATCTGAGGTAAGTGAAAACAAAAAGGAGATCATTAATCTTCTGGGACTTGGCCAGCAAACACCTGGAAACTGGCTTTTAGGAACCAAATGAACAACTGGGATTCAGGAAGGAAAATACTGCTGCAAAAGACAGAGTCATATTCTAGCCTTTCTGTTCTAGAATGAAGAGGACTCGGCAACTCAGAAGGCTTCTTCCTAGAGCAGGAAGCCTTGCCCATCCCACCTGATGGCAGAGAAGTCCTTACAAGGATGTAGCCAACAAAGGTGGATGGGTGAGATCCAGTTGGGTTAGGAAGGCAGACAGCAGAGGGGGCTCGTAAGGCTATACTGGGAGCCCAGAAACAGACCTAAAGCTCTCTTCTCATCGTTATAGAGGGGATGTTGCCACTTTCTTTACCATGCACATACTCAGATCTCCCTTTGGCTATGGCCACAACATTTTGAACTGTTGCTATCTGAAGTGAAAGTGAAAGTCGCTCAGTTGTGTCCGACTCTCTTCAATCCCATGGGCTATCCATGGAATTCTCCAGGCCAGATACTGGAGTGGATAGCCTTTACCTTCTGCAGGGGATCTTTCCAATCCAGAGATCAAACCCTGTTTTCCCTCATTGCAGGCGGATTCTTTACCAGCTGAGCCACAACTGGCCTTTAAATTGTGTTGACTTTACTTTCTATCTCCTTAGCAACTATGATTGCTTTCAACATTTCTGGGTTTGCTTGATTCTCCCCCGCCCCCTTTCATTGTTATCAATGTTGTCTTCTGGACACAGATACAACTCTTCCACAAACAGGTTTTCGGTTCAGGTAAAATTTTTAGAACCCCAGGTTGGTTGCTAAGGGGACCAATGTATGCAAATAACATACACAGTAAGGGCTCCAGGAGTGGAGTTTTCTGTTGAGGCAACAGGTGTAGTGTGTATTTACTCCTGTGACTCAGATACTGTACCTGTTCCCTCTTCCCCGATTTGTCAGGGACCTCTTCTATTCTTCTCACCTTGGTATCACATGATGCTCGTTTTAACTAAAATTGAGATGTCAAATATTTACTGTTTTACTTATAACAATTCTTGATGAAAATCTGTTAGCCACCACGCACAGCCATAAGTAGAATAAATGGCCTTTTTTTCTTGTTTTTATTTCTACCCCAACAGCAGAATGCTGTTTTATGGTAGCATTTTTCTGGACAAAAGTTGGGTATAGAAAAACTTTACTGTTTTGCATTAATATTTTCTCAAGAAAGGGAACCAGTAGTGTATTGTTCAGATTCCCAAATGCCTTGCCAACGTTCTGGCAAGTTTCTTTTGCCTGCAGTGATGTATGTTGTCTATAACATCTTCATATGTGGCATTACATTTTTCACATACTATATCCACATATTTCTGGCAATATAGATTTTAAATCTATGTATGTTTCCCACTACCCTTGACCCTGAATTCTGAGTTCAGAGTTAAGTACTTTTTTACTATGATCCTATAACGTATAGTAGGCTTTCAATAAAAATTTACCATTGCTATTGTCTATTGCTATTGAACCATTGCTATTGTTTGCACATAAATAATACATATATACTTAAAGCTCTAGGGATTGGTAGATAAAAATATAAAAACCAGACAACGCTCTCTGAAAAGATTTATCTAGCTGGGAAGACAACATTTCCATGAACAAAAATATGAATCATAAAGACAGAGCTAGAAGGTACCACAAAGGAAATCTGCTAAGGTATAGAATGAATATTTATTTAAATAAATTACACAGGAGCATATGCCAGTTATATTTGAGAACCTCTCTTTGAGAATACTTTGTTAGCAATCCATTTGAAATATTAAATATGAAGATGTTATTTTTAAAATTCAATTCATGATGATTTTTTGTCATTAACTTGGGCTAGATTTCATTAACATTCAGCCAGTAAAGGCATCATCTCAGAGTCAATCGTTCCATGTAGAAACCATTATGTATAACATGATTGTGATGACCACGTATAACATGATTATGGGTATTTATTATGTCAAGGGTATCTCTTTCCCCCTTGACAGTGAAATCCTTAGGGTAGGGATGGAGTCACTCTCATGCCACTGTCCCTAATACCTAATACATAGTAGATTCTCAATAAAGCCTTGCTAAATCTCCAGTATTTTAGCAACCTTGGAGACTTTTGTTTTTAAAAATTTTGCCAATTTTTAAGTAGCAAATATTACAAAATAACCTAAAATAGTGTAGACCTGGATTTTAAAAGTACCTATATTTGCTTCAGACATATTTTTTCTCCTTTTTTGATTAAAAAAACATATGATAACCATAGTCCTGATTCACCGAGCCCATCCTGTTCCTCTCCTCTGTCTCCTTCTCCCAAAAGAACGGCCCTCCTGGAGTTGGTGCTCATCCTTCTTGTGACTGTAAGTATGTTTTAAAATTTACATAAGTGGTACTGTATTAAATTAATTCTTTTCAACTGACTTTTTTTTTCACTTAAAGCTTACCTTGTCAAGATTTACCCATGTTGAGATATGCCGAATGATCCCTAATCAAATTTAGAGTAAAAATCTTTATCACTTAAAATCTAATATTTGCCTTAGGTTATAAAAATGAAAGAAAGTCTTATGAATATGAGGCAAAGAGTCTCTTTCATGCCTTTTCACATTGTTAGACTACCTTGACCAGCCCTTTCTACTCACTGCTTTATCAAAGCAAAAAGTCCTGAGTTAAGAGCCAGGGATTAGAAATGATAGACAAGGCATGTACTTTGCACACTGACCCTAAGATCCACACCAAAAACTGTCCAGCAGTCACCAAATTCACACCCAGTTTAGAGTATTGGCAAGAAAAGGAGGTGGGAGGTTCTGTTTTGAAATTTAAGAAGAGACGTCTTTCTTTTCCTTTCCTCTCAGCTTTTACTTCAGAGACACATATATGACTTAATAGTTAGACAGGCTGTTAACTCAGAACATGGGTTGCTAATGTAAGTTGTCCACATTTCCCATCAAATAAGATTGTAGTGTTTGTGAAAACAAAGCAGCAGCTTAGAAGAGATTTGCTTGTTAATCACATGCACAATTTCCTTAAAACATTTTCCTACACAAAGTCCTTTTTGTCATTTGGCTTTTGGGTACCTGCTGCTGCTACGGTGGCAGCTAAGTCGCTTCAGTCGTGTCCGACTCTGTGTGACCCTATAAACGGCACCCCACCAGGCTCCCCCATCCCTGGGATTCTCCAGGCAAGAACACTGGAGTGGGTGGCCATTTCCTTCTCCAATGCATGAAAGTGAAAAGTGAAGGTGAAGTTGCTCAGTCGTGTCTGACTCTTCGCGACCCCATGGACTGCAGCCTACCAGGCTCCTCCATCCATGGGATTTTCCAGGCAAGAGCACTGGAGTGGGGTGCCATTGCCTTCTCCGCCTAGGCATCTAATTCTCATTTAACATGAAACCGAAACACTGAGTCATAATTTACCTCTAGTCAATAACCAGATGAGTACTGCTAAGGAAAAGAACTTTAATTTTGAAATCCTAAATGTTTCAATAAATGTATTTCATATATCTCAACTCACAAATTAGATGCCTGAATTTCTTACTTTTCATTCTTTTTATTTTCCCCTAAAAAATCTAGCTAAGACTAGGGACCAATAAAAAGTCTTTTGGAAAAAAATTTAAAGAACACCTGAAATTCTTTGTAACTTCTGGTTCAAATCCAGTCTTTGAAGACAGATAAAATAGGTGGCAGCTTCTGGCTTTGTAAGAGGATTTATCTGAGTGCATCTTCAAATTAGAGTACCTCTAAAAATCTTGTTCCATTTTAAAAGTTCTGTTTACAAAACGTCTAAAAAATACTTGCTTAAAACATTAGATAAATCTCTATGGATAAGAATGCAAAGCCTTGATAATATAATGCCTAATCCCTCAATTTAAAATTAGTTTAAATAAGTAGTATGTTGCATTACTTGCAAATTTTTCATCCTTTATTACCTTTCATTTCTAAAGTTTCCCCAGATCAGATCATAAATGAATCTGTTTAATAAGACACAGCTAATATTTAAATACTGCACCACAACCCTGCAAAACCCACAAACACAAGAAATAAACAGGATATATGGCTTCCCAGGTGGTGGAGTGGTAATGCAGGAGACACAAGGGACATGGGTTCAGTCTCTGGATCAGGAAGATCCCATGGAGAAGGAAATGCCAACCCACTCCAGTCTTCTTGCCTGGACAATCCCACGGACAGGGGAGCTTGCCAGGCTACAATCCATGGGGTCACAGAAAGTCTGACGTGACTGAGCACGCACGCAACTAGCAGTGGGAAGAAAGCAATAGCAGAAAGAAGACAGACCTTTTCTTTGAAACTGCAAAGGAATTCGAGTATAAGTAATATAATTAGTAGAGATGGACTTCAGCCTGAGCTCTTGAATATTAAACAACCCTGCCTTCAGTGAAGCTTGGCCTTAATGTTTAAGAAAACCAGAGTGGCCTGTTTCCCAGCTCCTGGAAGGGCAGACTCAGTAGCAGTTTTGCTGGCTTCCTCCCTGTCCTAGGTTCCAGCTGTACCTAGAGCAAGCCATAACCTTCCCAGTTACCTGCATCCCTTTATGGAGGAGCTCAGTGCCCAAGCAGTGAGGTCCTTAGAAAACAGTGAGCAAGCCAAGCCTGTTGGAATCACCCAGGGAAATAAAAACTGTTCTAGACGTTGGATTCTGCAGCCTCATCACCAAGGTGATGCAGCCAAACACTGGTTCTGGAACTTGGGAAGTTTCTGAATTTTCTGAACTCTATGAAATCCAGTTATTTATTTTCTTTGGTTGGATCCAACAGTATTAAATACTTACCAACATAAGCTTTTAAAAATGCAGACTTGACACAATTTTGCCTCAATGATCAGGATAGTTCAGATATTTCAGATAAATGTGGTATTTTAACTCTAACGTTTCATGTAGAATCCAGTTTCTCTAATTCTCTTTGCATGAGTACTGTGAGTCTACATAGCTTACTTAGATTGCCAAAAAATGCTTAATAACCTGGTAGACAGATATTTCAACAGATAGATAACAATCCCTTTTTCTCAGTGATGTCACCTCCACATCATATTTCTTTTTCTACTTTAGGACTGCTCGAGGGAACTGATCCATAAACCTCCCCGCCCCGTCCCAGACACATTCTACAGGGCCCCTTCCACTCTGGTTGATTTTAAGTTCTTACTTTTACAGAGTCAACCAGCTACTAATTTTGTTTTCCCTTCAAAAATATTGTGAAGGGAGGATTTTTCTGGTGGTTCTACTTGTGTTCTTTCTCCATTTCTACTCAGCACCAAATCCTCCAGGTTCCTCAGTTATGATATTCCAGTAGGGAAATGAAAGCTAGTATATCATGCATTTTATGTGTTTCCTTTACTCTCTTCCCAATCAAAAGAAATCTGTCTGCCTGCCATTCAGAGAATCTGGATTAAGAGATAACTAGCTAACATTGTATATTATTCGATGATGTATACTTCTTTCAGGTAACATAGGTGCATATAAAGGCAGCTTTGTTCACAAAGTTTAGTGCTAAAAATGTCAGTCATTATAGCAAATTGATGAAACAATTTAATCACCCACAAAGATGATTTTTTAGAGTCTTACAGTGTTTGGAGTATATCGTGACATTCACAGTTTCTAGGATTGACCCAGATGTTTACTATAATTGTTCATGAAGAGAAGTCTCAGTAATCCCAACAAATCTGGATGAAATACAGAACAAATTAAACAAGAGTCAGTGCTATTTTTCAGATAGTTTGAAGAGATGCTCCCTTCCCTCACTTGGCTCCCAGAAGGCTGACAGCAGGCTTAAGTCAGTTCCCCAGGCCAAGGATTAGGTAATTCCTCTATGGAGAAGTTGACAGGCCCAAGAAGAAAGGTCTGGAGCTCACTGTCTGCCTGATCCTTGTAGTAAAGTCGCTACTCAGAAACTCACCACTCCACAGGCACTTCCCACCACACACACATATTGATGTTAGTTCTCATAAACACAAATGGACCACCAGGGATCATCGAACATAAGAGGAAATCCTTTAATGCAAAATAGCAAAACAACTTAAAAAAAAAAATCTCAGCACACAGAGACAATCCAGAGACAAAAAGATAATTTCATAGAAACTATAAGTTTTATTCTGAGAGCTAAGAGAGGTAACTAGGTGAGATGACGGATGTGATGATTAGCTTGATTGTGGTAATCATTTGTAATACATACTTATACAAAATCATCATACTGTACATTTAGATAAATACAATTTTTATTTGTTGTTTATATGTCAGTAAAACAAAGAGATAAACCTATATTTTTAGTGAAAATTCAATAAAATTATTGATCAAAAAAAGACAATCCAAAAAATAACAGGAGGCTATAAAAAAGAAGTGATCAGGAAACAAAAAGAAACTCTTGGAAATCAAAATTCGAGTAGCCCTAATAAAAAATTGCAGAGAAGTTTGAGCAGATACATCTGAGGGTACTCCTTGGAAATTAACAGAAAACACAGAGAATAGAAAAGAGGAAAGAAAATATAACTAATATGGGGTATTAGTTCAGAGGTTCTAGTGTTAAAATAGTAGTAGTTCTGGAAAAAGAGATTTAGCAGAGAAAATTGTCAGGGAAATAATAGAAAAATTTCCAGAACTGAAAACCAGAAGTCATCATACTGAAATACCTCATGGAACATACATCTTAATAAATGAAAAAAAGTAGAAATTCCCAGAGCAATGGAGGAAAAAAAAAAGATCCATAACACTTTGAAAGAGAAGAAATAGGTCACTTACTACAAAGCAGAATTTAGAATGATTTTGAATGTATAAGTAAACTTCCCTGGTGGCTCAGCTGGTAAAGAATCTGCCTGCAATGCAGAAGACCTGGGTTCAGTCCCTGGGTTTAGAAGATCCCCTGGAGAAGGGAAAGGCTACCCACTCCAGGATTCAGGCCTAGAGAATTACAGGGACTGTATAGTCCATGGAGTCACAAAGGGTCAGACACGACTGAGTGGCTTTCACTTCACTTGGACATATAAACCCTAGCACCAGAATTTGAAGAAAATTTTAGCAAAAACTGAAATTTCAGAGTAAAAATGATGTCCAAATGAGAATTCTATACCTACTAAACTAATCCTATGAGTTTATTATTTTTACTTTTTTTTAATTGATGGAAAATTGCTTTACAATTTTGTGCTGGTTTCTGCCATGAATTGCAAATTGGTCATAATTATATATATATATATATGTATATATACATAGTTGGTCATAATTAGATACATATATATATTAGATAGATAGATATACATATATATATATATCTTCCCTCCTGAGCCTCCCCATTCCTCCCCACCCCATCTCTCTATGTCATCACAGAGTGCCAGGCTGGGCTCCTTGTGTTATTTAGCAACTTCCCATTACTATCTATTTTCCACATGATAGTGTATATATATGTCAAGACTTTCTCAATGTGTCCCACTCTCACCTTCCCCTGCTGGGTCCACAAGTCTGGTATCTACTAAGTTAATCAGTATCATTTTTCTATATTCCATATATTTGTATTAATATACAATACTTGCTTATCTCTTAGAATACAGTTATTTTAAGACATGCAAATTCTCAAAATATTTACCTTATATGTTGACAAGAAATTTANAATACAGTTATTTTAAGACATGCAAATTCTCAAAATATTTAGCTTATATGTTGACAAGAAATTTAAAACACTCAAAAACGATCAGGACAGAAGACCAACATCAATCAGGATGTATGTCTATCATTAACTATCTATGTCTATCTATGTGGGGCATAATGTGGGTTCTGCCCAGTTTTTTGTGAGCTCTTTCTCAGCAATTGTGGGATAATATAGCGGTAAAGAATCCACCTACCAATGCAGGAGACATAAGAGACAAGGGTTCAATCCCTAGATCAGGAAAATTCTCCTGGAGGAGGGCATGGCAAACCACTCCAGCATTCTTGCCTGGAGAATTCCATGGACAGAGGAGCCTGGTGGGCTACAGTCATAGGGTCGGAAAGAGACACAACTGAAGCAACTTAGCACACATACTCCAACAAAGCCAAGAGACAGAATAAGAAATTGGAAGACATGCAATACAGGATATAGAAATGAGGCAAAAGCAACTCACAGAAAGATGGTAAAGGGAAGTCCAGGACCTCAGAGATCAGACAGCCTTAAGGAGCAAATTGTCTGATTAAAAGAGGATATAAGGAAGCCTGGAGAGATGTCTGCAAGTAAAAAATGAACTTGACAGATTTCCTCATGGGTGATACAGCGAGAAAAGATTTCTATTTCTGTCAGAGACTTGAGGAACAATATAATGATACGTACATGGGAAACAGCAACTTAAAGAAAATAAGGCGATTATTAATTTCAGAGAAAAGACAAGTACCACTAAAAAGGAAATACAGTCACATTTCACTATGTGGGTCACAGTGAATAATATTTTTAAATATTAATAATGTAAACACTGAATATTGATAACCAATAATTGTGGTCTAACACCCTTGTATCTGTTTGCTTCCTAACCCAATATGTGCATTTAGTCAACAAATCCCACAAATTCTAGCCTGTGAGTAGTTTACACCTTTTCTTCTCCATCCCACGGTTTATAGAACGAAGTCTTACCTGGAGGTGGGTGATCTCAGCTGAGAGGTCAACCCAGGATCCTACCAAGATCAAGTCTAGGTGCAGGAACTGAAAAATGGGTGGGCATGGGTGACTGAAAACTCACTAAGCCAAAACAAAATCAAAATCAAACCAAGGAGAGTAATCAAGACAAAAGAAAGAAATTATCCAAAGAATGATGTTTCTGAAGACAGTAATGAGAGCAAATTGGTCAAAAACAGACTCAGAAGCAAGTTTCTGCCACCCATTTGTGACTGCCTTGTTCCTTTTTTGCCCCTATAAAATGGAGATCATGATAGTGAACAGGGCTGTTCTGAGGATTATGTCATTTGTGAACTGTAAAGGGTGTAGAAGTGTCTGACACATAGACATTCATTATTATCATTAGCACAGTTACTCTCTGAAGAGGCAGGAAAAGCATCTTTCAAATGCTTATGACACACGGAGTAGAAAATCCAGAATATGAGTATGCATGGAGATGTGGACAGGGAAGGGCTACCTTATCATTTTGCACCTGGATTCCTGCTGTAGGCTCTAAGTTGGTGCCCTTGCCTCTGCCATATCTCTTTCTAACCTTTCAACCCCTCGACTGGTCAGAATCCAACCTTGCTATAAACCTTCCAATGGCTTCCCACAGCCTTCAGAATAAAATTCCAGCTCCTGGCAAGTTACAGAGGCTCTTCATTTGCATGTTTCTTCAGGTTCACGCTCTATCTTGCTTTCTCATATTATGACTCTAGTTCCCAGCCTTTTACTGCTATGTTCCCCCACACAGCGCGAGCTCTCCCAAGCTGACATCTCTTTGCATAAGATCTCCTTGCTCCTTGACCCAAATCCATCTGGCTAACTTCCATTCATCCTTCAGACTGAGCATTACCGGCTCCCTCTTCTCTTTTCTCACAGGAAACTTTTTGGACTCTTCTTCCAGCACCAAGTTTATTCTTTTATAATTCCCATTTCACTGTATTACATCCTTTTGTTTTCTGGTACGTTCATTCTCCTTTAAAATAAGAGCATATATCTTTCACTTTCTAGATCCACAAAGTTCAGACCAGGGGCCAACATGTAGTGGAAATTTTATTAATTGTTTGAAGAGTGTATAAAATGAGTTTGGGATCAGCAGTTTTACTTTTAAACATGTTTAAAAGATTTTCAAAGCAAGTCTTTGGTTTAAACAAATCTTCTATGATTTTATTTGCACAGTTGCTACACTGTTCAGTTAATGGTGTTGAACTAAACTTCAGTCCACTCCACATCTAAGGATCATGAGTACCAGCTTAAAGATTTTACTTAGCATTTTGGGCTTAGGGTTCTTGTAGATTCTATGTTTGTCTTACCTTCCTTCTTTCTTTTGGAAGCTTGATATATTTATTTTCCCACTGTGTTCCACCTACGTGTAAAATACTGGATGTTGTAGAATGGCTAAGGTACTAGACACAAAATTCAATGAGTTTGGCTTATGAGCTGACTGCGAGTCTGGTTTGGATCTCAAGGTTTTAAACTGATCTGAAGTGGTGCTTAAAAAAAAAAAAGTTGTAGCTATTAAAACCAAAGTAGAGAGTCTGTTTATTGAGCAGGATTCATCTCTTTTCTTTAAATTAAGTCCACTCTCTTATCTATGTCTTTGGTTTCCAGCATAATGTTTTGATTCCCTGAGAGAAATTTTTGGCCTTTTGAACAGACTTAGACAATTAACTCTGTCAGAGACTTGTGTAGAATTTAATGAATGCCATGTATTGACTAGA
>SJYQ01000717.1:372306-452641 GCA_006410935.1 Redunca redunca | reverse complement strand
ATATTCTCAATCTGATTAAATAAATATTTAAAGGGTTTAGAAGTTGAACATGGTACATAGCATGATATATAAATCAGCTACTATAATATCAATTTTTTTAAAGGTGGTAAAAACGGAATGTAGAACATGCTATCAATTTTGTGCTAGATCTATTTCTATTATATATGGTTATGTGATCCAAATTTTCCTAACATTCATGTCTTCTGTAATTAGAAAATTTATTGGGAATTTAAAAAATATTTTATATATGCATGTATACCAATGCAACGGAAATGAACATGGATGAACTTCAGGACATGATGAGGGACAGGGAAGGCCGGTATGCTGCAGACCACGAGGTCGCAAAGGGTCGGCTGTGACTTGGTGGCTGAACAACAATATATATAATCTTCTAGCTGCACAATCATATATTCTTAAACTTAATATTTGGCTTAAATAGACACATGTCTCCCTAAATGTATTCCTTCATGTTTCTATATCCACACAAAGAGCGATAAACTTAAGAAATCATATTTGGTGTTGATATTATTAGTCTCAGTTTGAGAAGATAATTTGTATTCGGTAAATATCTCAGGAATCAGAATGAAGAATGAGTTTCCATTCAATATGGTAAAATGAGTTACAAAAGCAACTCACATGATAGGTATGTAGAGAAAATGTAGATTCATAATTTTGTCTGAAACTGCTCTGATCTTCCCCAAATCCCTCACCTGCTCTATGGCATAAGAAAAGGGGAGAAAGGGAGGGAGGGAAGGGGGGATGAATTGAGTTCAAGTCAGTTCAAAAGTCCATTTGAGGGACATCCCTGGTGGTCCAGTGGTTAAGAATCTGCCTTCCAACACAGGGGATGTGGGTTCTGCTCCCTGGTCAGGGAACTAGGATCCCACACGCCCACAAGCCACAACTAAGTCTGTGCACTAAGTCACAGGAGCCAGAACTACTGAGCACGCAGCACCTCAACGAGAGGGAAGACCATGGGCCACAACAGAAATCCACACCTAGATGTGATGCAGCCAAAGACAAAAAATGTGCAGCTGAGCCGTTAATTTATACCAGACACCTGGGTACTATATAACCTGTCCTTTGGGAATGTTTGCTCTGTCCTCAGTCACACCCTCTCCTTGCTTCTTTCAGAGATGGGGTCTAGGGAACAGGACAATGTTTACTTCGTCTCTTGGTGCTGGGAGGAAGGAAGCCACAGAGGAGGGCATGTCCCTCCTTTGTTGCGAGTTAGTTGACCCCCTGAGGTGTCATCAGGCCAGTCTCTTCCAGAGCATTCTGCTAGTATCAACACGAGACTTCTGGGGTCAATACACCGAGAGTCTCTATTCTGCCTGGGGGTCGGGGTCCAGGCCCTGCCTGCTGGCTCAGCCTCACCTCAGCTCTGGCTGCCTGGCACTGCAGACCCTCTGAGTCTTGGCCAAGTCCACATCCCCTAGACTGGGTCTGCTGGTCTCAGCTCGGAACCCGTGCTTCAGGGAATCTGAAGCCGGGCCGTACACTGCCATCTATATAAGCTTCAAGACTGCAGAGTCTCCAGGCACACTGACCAGGCTGGTTTGTCCTGTCAACTGTGTTGGGCCCCAAGCCCACCCCTCTGTGTTGCCTCAGCCCCTCCATGCATGAGGACCATGTCCCAAAAGAGAAGCCAGGCCTAAGAACGTCAGCCAGCCACACTCCTCTGGCCTCGTGGTTCAGACCAAGAGGGTACGTTTCTGACTTTTTACCCATATTTTCTTTTTATCTTTCTTCTCCTTCTCCAGGGTTCGATTAGATAGGTTTTTCTTTTACTTCATCTTTTCTCTATCACAGATTGCCTGTATATAAAATTATCTGATCTAGTTTGGCCAGGCCTGGCATTTTAGACTGTTAAAGGGGAGCTATAGAGATTTAGAAAATTCTTTTTCTTTCAACAGCCTCTGGCTTTTAAAGCCACTGATTTGCTGCAAGAGTCTGTATTGAAAGTCATAAAATAAATGATTTTTTTTTTCTTTCCTTAACAGTCTTAATCTCACTTCACCCCAAGGCAGATGGATGCCTTGAGTTGTTTGTATGTTGAAAGTAAAAAATAAAATAAAAGCATCTGAACTTTCTTCTGAGTAGCATTTCTTACTATTTGTATCACAACTGACATCAAATTTTACTCATTATTAACTTATCAAGTTAGGAGAAGGATGGAAAAGCTTTCTGGATTAACAGCTTTATTGGAATGCTGATTACCTATAAAGAATTTCAAATACTGGCAAGGATTCTGTATTCAGAGTCTGAATCATTAATTTAACAGATTACGTACTGAGTTCCTATAACTCTTGGCACCAGGAAACATTCTGTAAGCAAGACAGGCATGACCTCTGTACTCTTAGCGCTGAAATTCTTGGACAAGGAGTCACACACATATACACACATATATACATATGCCCAGATACATACTTGAGAGAAACAGAAGTGAGAAGAGCTGGTGTGAAGAAATAAAGTTGTTTACTGTGCCCCAAGAGACTGGGTGACTTTTGCATGGAGTAGCAATCTAAAGCTGCTCAGAGAGTGACTTTTAAGCTAAAATCAGAATGACAAGAAGGAATCTGGCATATGAAGATAAGAAAGAAAAGACAGAGCCATTTGAAAAGCCCTAAAGGGAAACATCAAAAATTGGCCAATTCAAGAAATAGAGAGAAATGTCTTCAGTCTGGCCTGAGGGTAAAAGGCAAAGAGAAAAGTAGAATAGAAATTGGAAAGGTCAATGAAAGTGATTATGCAGGGCTTTGTAAACAAAGAGAAAAGGTTTGGATTTTATTCGAGTGCAAAGGGAAGCCATACCATAGGATGCTTTTGATAGGGGAATAATTTTACCTTTGGGGAAAGACTGTGGGAGGCAAAAGTGGAAGCAAAGCTTGTCTTAGAATACCTGCCAACGAAGGCTCAGGCTAGAGAGAGAGTAGTATAAAGAAAGTGGATGCATTTAGTACACGTTTTGGAGGTAAAATGAGCAGGATTTTTTGATGAATGATAGAAAGAGGAATCAAGATTAATTTCTTTGCTTTTGGCATGTTCTGTAAAGATATATAGAGTTAGAATGAGCATATATCCATCCCCAATCTGCATAACTTATAGTCCTGGATTCATCTTTAGTTCCGTTAAATTGCAGCTCATAAGCCACAATTCTGTCCCTCCTAGAAGGGCAAGGAGGTGGTAAATACCACAAACGTGAGGACTGAGTGCCTCTGGCAGCCAGTGAATAGATAAATGACCTGTGTCTGTCTAGCGGAGGGGCATGGCTGCCATCACGGGGAAGAGAAAGAGATGCTATTCCTTGAAGAGGGTTGGGGCGAAGCCTCAACCAAGTCTACATGGCATTCAAAAAATGAACCTCCTTCAAGTTTGTTTTTCCCCTTTTTATTCCTAATATTATACTTTCCTATTATCCTGTTTTCTTCTCCCTCTCTTTTTCTTACTTCTGAAAATTTGTTAGTTTTGCCCTTCATCATCACAATCGTATCATAATCATCACCATCAGCACCACCATCATTGCTGCCATTATTTATTGAGCATTAAACCAGCACACACTGACAGTCTGTATTAATTCTTGAAACTTCCCTGGGGGAGATGTGATAGACCCCTTGAAAGGTACCCTGGGCTTGACAAGACAAAGCAGCTTACCCAAGGCTAGGTCACCCAGCCAGGAAGTGGCAGAGCTGAGTGTGAAAACAAGTTTGTCTGCCTAAGCTCTCAGGCTCTGTGACTCCTCTCTCCTTCCTTCATATTCCTCGTCTTCTCTTTCCCATCCCTCTCTCCTTTCTTCTTTCTCCCCTTCATTCTGGCTTCCCCTGACCTCCTTCTGGCCTGTCTGTCTTTCCTTCTTCTTCTCTTCTCCCATTGCCTTCTTCTACTCTAGTCAGACTACCCTGCCTCGTCCCTCTGTCTTATCTGGCTATTCCTGATCTGAAATTTGCTTTATTATTACAAACAGAAATTAGAAGTTACGGACTATTAGAACTGAAAGAACTTCAGGAGCAGAGCTTAAAAGCAGGTCAATGTAGCTTCTATTCCACAGAAACACTGCTCCTAACATAGAAATACAGAAGGAGGCGGAAACCATCCTTTTTCATTGTCACCTGGTGGGTCCTGCCTTGACTCTCGCGTCCAGAGTCAGGCCATTTGTGGAAAGTATTCTCTGCCCTGACATCTCGCCCAGTCCCTCTGTACATGTGGGACCTTTGTCATATACTCAACCAGGCTTATAAGCACTTAAAAGATCATTTTTCCTACACTTACACCTACATTCCTACACCTACAAGTCTCTACATCACTCGCTATGTATAATTCAAAACATGAATAATATTGAGCCAAAAATTAAGGGCAAGAATGTCCAAAAGAGTTGTGATTATCCTATAACAGTTCTCTGCTTAAATATAAAAGCTCAAATTCACTCCAAAAATATATTTGTACCTCTGGTTTGCTATTGCCCCAAGCGCAGACTTAACCTGACTTTTGGGTAATCCAACTGCATACTGCAGAGAGCTGGCTGAGAACGGGTTAGGAAATGAGCAGGTTTGGATTTTTCAGAAATCCAAAAAGGAGTAATATAGACAAGTAAGAAACTTTATCACCCACTCTGAGCTAAACAAGTGATGAATTGTTTACATTTAGCTCTTCCAATAAACATTTTATATAGTTATTAAATAATTCCTATTCTACTGCTGAGTCTCCTGGATAGTAAGTTTCCTGGGAGCTAGATCTGATTCTGCTATCTCCACAGCCTGAGTGTTTAAGGCAACAGACCCCAACATTTTTGGCACCAAAGACCAGTTAGTTTCATGGAAGACAATTTTTCCATGGACTGAGAGGGCTGGGGGGATGGCTTTGGGATGATTGCAGCACAATGGGGTTCACACTCCTATTAGAATCTAACGCTGCTGCTGACCTGATAGCAGGCAGTGCTCAGGCGGTAATGCGAGCAATGGGGAACAACTGTAAATACAGACGAAGAAGCTTCGATTGTGTGCCCACCACTCACATCCTGCCGTGTGGCTGGCTCCTAACCATGGTACGGGTCCATGGCCCAGGGGCTGGGGACCCCTGGTTTAAGGCACATCCTGCCTTACAAACATAGTGTGGATGCTGCACGTGCATGCGTGCCAAGTCGCTTCAGTCATGTCAGACTCTGCAACCCTATGCCTGTAGCCCGCCAGGCTCCTCTGTCCACATGATTCTCCAAGCAAGAATACTGGAGTGAGTTGCCATGCCTTCCTCCAGGGGATCTTCCTGACCCAGGGATGGAACCTGCGTCTCTTACTTCTCCTGCATTGGCAAGCAGGTTCTTTGCCTCTAGCATGGCCTGGGAAGCCCATTCCTGAGTAAACAGCAGATTTATCAGTATCTGAGTACTTTTATCCCACCTTCAGAGAAGTGTTTTATATTTTCTAATAACTTTGTGGGCTTAGAGATTCTCACTACGTGCTCAGAATATCTTCCCATTTCAGACAGAATAGGACATGTGTCCTTCCACAAGCCATGAAAAAAGGACTAACAAATGGATGTTGCACTGGGCGTTGATTTTCAAGTTACAGGAAAGCATTCCTAAAGAACTACCTCCACAGTTACACGCATGTTCTCAGGAGCTCAGGTGGGGCAGCAGAGAAGAGGGACGTGCTCTTCTAGTTACTATTTGCAGAACATTTTTTAAAAAACTATTTTTCTGATGGGAACCATTTAAAAAGTCTTTATTGAAGTTTACTCAGGAATAGTGGCAAAGAACCTGCCTGCCAATGCAGGAAATGTAAGAGACTCTGGTTTGATCCCTGGGTAGGGAAGACTCCCTGGAGAAGGACATGGCAACCCATTCCAGTATTCTTGCCTGGAGAATTCCATGGACCAAGAGCCTGGCGTGCTATAGCCCACAGGGTAACACAGAGTCGGACATGACTAAAGCGACTTAGTACACACTCACTCACTGAGGAATAATGGCAATATTCTTTGAAAGATAGAGTGTCATAGACACTTCTTATATTAAAAACTAATCATTCAAGGTCAAACTTACAGGACTCTGATGTATTTTAGATTTAATGATAAATTATGACATTCCTATAATATGCTGAGATAAGCAGTTCATTCAGTCCAATGACCATGAAATTTCAATTCTACGTTCACTATTTAAAATAGGCATCTTACACTTGAATCCTGTGCTCAACAGTCAAATTAGTGCTTTCAAATACAGTTTCATGAACACATAGTATTTGGTAACAACAAGTAAAAACAAACCTAGTGGAAAGAACACACAAGAAAAAAATGAAAAATGGTTTAAAGTATCAATATATGTGCACTGAGAATCAGCTTTTTGAACAAGCCTTGATTGGTTTGTATAGGAAAAGCCAAGAAAATGTTCCCAGTCAAGCAATAGTTTCTTTGTCTTTATATATCTTTATGGTTTGCATTATCACTTGCTATTTATAAAAAGACATGCTAGTGACCTTGACACAAAGCTTGCAGACTTTTCCTTATGCATAACTCATGGTTGGTGCCTTCTTGGCCGCTGCAAGGAGAACTAGCCAACTCCAGTGGGTATTTGGTACATGCCTGGGGAAGCTAAGTTACACTGAAGAGACTACAGCTCATTTTTTACTCATGATGAATTACAATTTCCTGGTGGAAGGATGGTGCTAAAAACAAAGCAGTCTTTGAGACCCCTCAAGTTTTTCAGAGTGACCTGGGGGCTTTAGCAGTCAGAGCTAAAAATAAGGAGCTGTTTATAAGCCTTTCCGACTTGGAGGAGAAAGACTCAAAACTCCCTTTAACAGTTTCCTAACTATCCAATTCCCTCCCATCAAGGAAAGTGACATTGACAATTCTGAATTAAATGAAATCTCAGCAACTGTAGAGTTCTTTTATTTTTTAAAGATTTTTTTTTATGTGGACCATTTTAAAAGTCTTCATTGAATTTGTTACAATATGGCTTCTGTTTCATGTTTTGGTTTTTTGACCACGAGGCATTTGGGAGGATATTAGCTCCTCTACCAGGGATCAAACCTGCACCCCCTGAGATGGAAGGCTAAGTCTTAAACACTGGACCATCAGGGAAGTCCCCACCATAGATTTCTTTAATCAGGGAATTAACACTAACAGAAATTGAAAAATTCAAAAATATAATTGCAGCTCAAAATTATAGATTTTCTGGTATCTATGCCATCATTTCTGTAAGGTAGAAGACCATTCTGACTGACTAGGAAAAGACAGCTTTGAAAAGCAGCAATAAAAAAGAAAAAAAAGAAATCAAAATCCAACAGCGAGGGCTGTACTTCATTCACAAATATGTATCTAAGACTTTATTTCTACCTTTGTAAGCTAGAAACACAATGAAGAAGAAAGTGTTCATTTATCATTTTCTCTTTATTAGAATTTCCTAGTTGTGATTGTGAATTGAGTTCAAGCATGAAACATCACTTTTTCAGATAAATTTCTGTCCACAAACAGTACATTTAACAAATTCCACAAGCTGTAATAATTTGCCTTGGCCTTTTTAGCTCTCCCTGCCTGCTGGTTTGTTCATTCATTTATTCACTGCTCATTTAACAAATTTTCCAACATCTAACCTCACGTCCTCATATATCCCAGGGCCTCAAACATTTTTCATTTGGTACCTTCCTACTTATTACCCAAAGTATCTAGGAAAAATATCAGTCATTGTCAGTATTTCTCGGGAAAATTTCAGGAGACACGCAGCGAGCATCCTTCCTTAGAGGAGTTTTGTGCTTCACGTGTCTACACGGGTTTATTCTTCATCCCTCTGTTGTATAGATGGGAGTTGCATAGTGATGGTTGAGCCATCATTAACTGGCTCAACCCAGAATACAAAAACCCTGCAAGTGAAAACTTGAGAAGCTCGAATCCTCTGGGTTTGGGTTCTTGAATCTACTCAGCTGACTTTAACATAACTATCGTTTACAGGTAAGAGAGGAATTGAGTACCTTGGCACAAATTCAGTGAAATACCTGAGTATTTCTTCATCCACAGTATGCTACTTCATTCTATGTGATAGTCACAATGCAAAACTGTTCCTCTTCCCTTCTTCCTCATCATAAAACTAATGACTAACAAACACCACTCATGGCTGATGTCCCAAACATAGAAATCATTGACTCTTCTCCCGCAACTTCTAATCCAGGATTTCTCAGTCTTGGCATCACTGATATTTGGAGTTGAATAATTTATATTGTGGGGATGCCATCCTGCTCGCAGCAGGATATTTAGCAGCATCCAGGGCTTTGCAGGTGGCACCAGTGGTAAGGAATCCACCACCAATGCAAGGGACACAAGAGTCATGGGCTGAATCCCGGGGTCGGAAAGATGCCCTGGAGTAGGAAATGGCGCCCCCCTCCAGTGTTCTTGCCTGGAGAATGCCAGGGAGAGAAGCCTGGTTACAGTCCTGGGGGCCATAAGAAGTCACATGCTACTGAGCAACTGAGCACTGGTTGACTTCTCCATGCTTACAGCACATCCCCAGCAATCACAACCAAAAATGTTCCCAGACATTTTCAAATATCCCCTGGGGGAGAGGGGTGGAAATCTTTCTCAACTAAGAATCACTGAACCCAAAAGCAAATCCTAAAAGCTGAAATTCCAAAATTTATCTTGAATCTAAATCTATCATCTGACCCAGCTCTAAGCTCTCACTGCTCACCTGGACCACAGCAATAGCTTTTCACTGTAACCCCTTCAGTCCATTTTCTGTTCTATAGTCAGCATGATCTTTTAAAAATCTCAATCACATTATATCATTTCTCTTCTTAAAACCTTTCAATGGCTTCTCACTACACTGGGAACTGCTCACCATATCACCTCCCAGCACTCTCCCCTTGTTCATGGTTCTCAAATGTCATTGCTTTTATCCTATTTTTCAAACCTGCCAAGTTTTCCACTTCAGAACATTCATATACTCTCCTTGGAATGCTGGCTCTTTTTGTAGTATTCAAGAGTTTATTGAAGTATCATTTCTCAGCAAGTTTTTCCAGAATCATCATCTGTAAATAACTCCCTTCTCCCCCAAACACTATATGTCATTACCCTATATTAATTATATTGCAGTCTCATCTAATCATCTTTATTTGGATTTACAAGTCACTTTTCATTTTTTACTTTACTTTTCATTTCATTTATATTATTTTCATTTTACACATTTAAAATAATATATGATTTTTATATGATTAACTCTACTCAAATCAATTCAATGTGGTACATATATTGTGGCTCAGCTGGTAAAGAATCCACCTGCAATTCGGGAGACCTGGGTTTGATCCCTGGGTTAGGAAGATCCCCTGGAGAAGGGAAAGGCTACCCACTCCAGTATTCTGGCCTGGAGAATTCCATGGACTGTATAGTCCATGGGGTCACAAAGAGTTGGACACAACTGAGCAACTTTCACTTCACATATATACGGGCTTCCCTGGTGGCTCAAACGTTAAAGTGTCTGCCTGCAATGCGGGAGACCTGGGTTTGATCCCTGAGTCAGGAAGATCCCCTAGAGAAGGAAATGGCAACCCACTCCAGTACTCTTGCCTGGAGAATCCCATGGACAGAGGAGCTTGGTGGGCTACAGTCACACATTTACAATGGAATATTACTTGGCTGTTAAAAAGAATGAAGAAATGTCATTTGCAGCAACATGGATGAACCTAGAGAGTGTCATACTGAGCACACCAGACAGAGGAGAAATATCATATGACATTCTTTGTATGTGAAATCTAAAAAGAAATGATACAAATGAACATATTTATAAAACAGAAAGAGACTCACAGACAGAAAATGAACTTATGGTTCCAAGGGCAAAGGATAGTTGGGGACTTTGGAAGGTCTTGTACACACTGAAAAACAAAAAGAATTCAGAGGATTCTTATCTCTTAACTCATCCAGAGTTAAAACAAAAGCCCTTCCAATTACCTGCAAGACCCTGCATGATCTGGACCACGTCTACCTTCCCTGCATGATTTCCTAACATTTGCCTCCCAAAACTTGAGCCACATGCTGGCCTTCCTTCTGCTCCCAAACATGCCCAGCACATGCCCACTTCAGAGCCTTGGCACTGGCTACTCTCCAGTCTGAATGCTGGACCCTAGACATCCCATGACTCTCACATCCGCTGGGTCAAGTGACCTCTTGTTAGAAGGGCTGGCCCTGACTACATTACATAAAAAAGTAAGAAAGAAAATGCAGCCCTCATCTACCATCAGCTTGGAGCTGTCCTCGCTATAATAGCCAGGCAAATGCATTTTTCTCTTGAATTATAAACAATTTTACAGAACACCAACATTAGACAAGGCTACTTTGTGATGTGATAGATCAGGACAAAACAAAAGCTGTCTGTGATTGTGGTGAGTAGAGACTGAGAGAGAGAGAGAGGAACACTGTCAAACACTCTCCTTTCTCCTGCTAACATGAGTGACCGCTCCATCTTTATCAATTTCAGCCATAGCTCCACTTTGTGCCCTACACCTCACATATTAAGACTATTAAGCAAATCATAGAATTGCTTTGACTTTCTAACAGTAACCAATCAAGAGCAAAACCTCACTTCCTTGAAAGTTCTCCAAAATCACACAACACAAGGGCAAACTCTGTAATAAGGCTTGTCTTAACAACCTCTTACCAAGACATCCCAGTCTCCTATGGTGTGTGGTCTTCTTCATTGCTATGAGTTAATAAACCCAACTTTGTGTGACTACAGGTGTGTTTGTGTTAGATCTTGCCTGGTGGGGGGTCGGGCATTAACAATAGCATCACTAACCTGAAGAAGCATGTTCCACGACTTTAAGCAACATGTCAGTAAACACCAGGTTGCTGGGAGGATCCAAGTGTACACCCCTTGTTTATGTGCCACTTGGTCAGTGCCATCTGTCACCCTTAAAGATGTCCCACTTTGGAAGATATATCATGTGGTCACCGTATCTTTAATCTGCACTATTTTTCACAATAACCCTTTTCACCATCTACAACATGATATTTTTTGTTTGTTTCCTCTCTGCACCCCTGTCCCCCACTCCTACTCCTCAACTAGAATTTAATTCCCACAGTATAGCAACTTTACCTAATTTTTTGGCCTCACCATATGGCTTGTAGGATTTTATTTCCCTAACTAGGGATTGAACCTGGGGCCGTGGTAGTGAAAACTCAGAGTCCTAACCAGTGGACTGCTAGGGAATTCTAATTTTTTTTTTTTTTTTTTTTAGTGTTCTATCCTTATTACCTAGAACAGTTCTTGGCATACAGAAGGCTCCCAGTAAATATCTGCTGAATGAATTAACTAATGAAAAGTTATAATACTACAGGAGGTCTTTGAACTAGGAACAACTTTAAAAAAATCATCCCAACATATGTATCAGGCAGATTTCTATATATTAACCTGTAGAAACAAATCAAAATTTAGCACCATTTATTCTGAAAGCAAATGAAATGCTTAGATTTACACTTTAAAAATATGCACAAGATCTGTATAATGAAAATTACAAAATGCTAATGAAAGAAATCAAATGGAAGTTTATGAATTGGAAGATTCAACACAGTAAAGATGTCAGAACTCCCCCAAAGTTGAACAACCAGCTTAATGAAATTCATGGACAAGGTTATTCTAAAATTCACGTGGAAAGGTATAGGCTGTAAGATAGCTAAATTAAATAAGAATAAAATAGAAGGAATTGTTTTGATACAAAGGCCCACTGAAAAGCTATAAAAGTAGAATAAACACACAGGTTCAATGACCAGTACAGATGATCCACACATTTATGCCCACTTGATTTTTTTACAAAGGTGTAAAGCAATTTAAGAGAAGGAAGATAACTTTTTCATCAAATGATGCCAAAGTAATTGGACTTCCATGAGCAAAAAAAAAGAACCTAAACATCACATATTACTCAAAAACTAACTCAAAATTAAGCATGCACGTCCGTGTAAAACATAAAGTTATACAACTTTTGAGCTTCCCTGGCGGCTCAGTGGTAAAGAATTTGTCTGCCAATGCAGGAGATGCAGGGTCGATCCCCGGGTTAGGAAGATCCCCTGCAGAAGGAAATGTCAACCCATTTCAGTATTCTTGCTTGGGCAATCCCATGGACAGAGGAGCCTGACAGTCTGCAGTCCATGGGGTCACAAAAGAGTCAGACACAACTTGGTGAATACACAACAATAATACACTTATAGGGGAAAAAATAAAATCTTTGGGATCTACAGCTACACAAAGAGTTATTAGACTGGACATCAAAGGAAAACTTGGTAACTCAGATCCCATCAAAAGTAAGAACATTTGTTCTGCAAAGACCCTGTTCAGAGGATGAAAAGACAAGTTGCAGAGTGAGAAAACGTATTTGCATGCTACACATCCAACAATAGACTGTTATCTAGGTAAACAAAGTTCTCTGGGAACAACAGTTTTTAAAAAAATGCAACTTGAAAACAGGCAAAAGATATGAAGAAATGGGACTTCCCTGGTGGTCTAGGGGTCAAGAATCTACCTTCCAATGCAGGGGATGCAGGTTTGATCCCTGGTCAGGAACTAAGATCCCATGAGCCACAGAACAGCTAAGCCTGGGTGCCGCAGCTACTGAGCCCACGTGCCACAACTAGAGAGCCTGTGCACCGCAACAAAAGATCCTGCATGACACAACAAAGATGCTGTGTGCTGCAGCTGAGACCTGACGCAGCCAGATAAATAAACGCTTTTTAAAAGAGATGAAAGAGACACGATGGAATATTACTGAGCTACAAAAAGAAATGCATTTGAGTCCGTTCTAATGAGGTGGATGAAATTGGAGCCTATTATACAGAGTCAAATATGTCGGAAAGAAAAACACCAACACAGTATATTAACACAAACATATGGAATTTAGAAAGATACTAACGATCCTATATGCAAGGCTGCAAAAGAAACACAGACATATAGAACAGACTTTTAGACCACGTGGGAGAAGGTGAGGGTGGGATGATTTGAGAAAACAGGACTGAAATTTGTATGTGTAAATCTGATGACCAGTGCAAGTTTGATGCATGAAGCAGGGCACTCAAAGTCAGTGCTCTGGGACAACCCAGAGGGATGGGGTAGGGAGGAAGGAGGGAGGGGAGTTCAGGATTGGGGGACACATCTGTACCCATAGCTGATTCATGTTGATGTATGGCAAAAACCACCACAATATTGTAAAGTAATTATCCTCCAATTAAAATTAATTAATTAATTTTTTAAAAAGACCTGAAGAGCCCTTTCACTGAAGAGAATGTACAGATGGCAAATAAGCACATGAAAATATGATCAACCTTTATATTAGGTTATCTAATATATATATAATATATATTAACTATTAATATATATATATTAACCTACCTATTAGGAAAATGCACATTAAAAACACAACAACATGAGACATCACCAAATACCCATCAAAACAGCTAAAATAAACTTAGCCTGAGTGCTGAGCTGTGTCTGACTCTCTTTGTGTGACCCCACAGATGGTAGCCTGCCAGGCTCCTCTGTCCGTGGGATATTTTAGACAAGAATACTAGAGTGAGTTGCCATTTCATCCTTCAGGAAATCTTCCCAACCCAGGGATAGAACCCATGTCTTCTGCATCTCCTGCTTTAGCAGGCAGTTTCTTTACCACTGAGCCCCCTCGAAAGCCCAAGATAAAACTTGGTGATAACCTCAAGTGCTGGCAAGGATGCTGAGAAACTGGATATTGCTGATGGGAATGGAAAATGTTCAGCCACTCTGGGAAACAGTCTGGTGGTTTCTTATGAAACAAAACATGTAATTATCATATGACCCAGAAATTGTGCTCTTCAGCATCAGAGAGATGAAAATGTATGTGCTCCCAGAAACCTATATATCATGTCCATAGAAGCTTTATTCACAGTAGTCAAACAGTGGGAGCAAGTCAGATGCTTTTAAGAGGATAATTGTTAAACAAACTCTGGTATATCATGAAATACTACTCAGCAATTAAAAAAACAAAACTATAAACTACTGACACTCACAAAACTTGAATGCATCTCCAGGCTTGGAGGAATTCTTGCTGGATGACACAGCTTGACCAAGGCATGGGGAGCGGTGGATTCCAGTCTCCCCTGTCCCTTTGGTTCAGTGCTCACTGGTTAAGTCACAGAGCTTGCAAAGAAGGGAATAGAGTTTACTCTGGCTATTATCTGTCTACAACAGCAGGGCCCCTTTAACTTGAGGAAAACTTGAATCGAAAAGCATAAAAGCCCTTTTAAAAATAAAAAGTGTGAGGGACTATATTTTATTTGTTGTAATTGGTTGTTTTGTTGCAAAGCTTGATTCTGTGTAGCACATACTATCAGCCAGTGTGAGAAATAAAGCCACAAAGTCTATAGGAAATTCAAAGGAACTTCTCTTTTAATCACCAAGCATTAAAAGCAAAAACAAAAAACCTCATATCACTGAAGATTCTCACGAAGGCTATAGTGTGAATGCTGCTCCCACACTTTGGAGTGGATGCATGTAGCTTTTTGTATTAAAGTCTTCTCTCGATATACAGACATTCGCCCAGCCGTGGAATCACCGGCTCATATATAACTCTCTTTTTAGTTTCTTTAAGGAAATGCCATACGGTTCTTCCCAACGGCTGTATGAATCTACATTCCCACTAAGAGTGTAAGAGGGTTCTTTTTTCTCTACAGCCTCTCCTGCACTTATTATTTGTAGACTTTTTACTGATGGCCACTTAAAATTAATTTTTATTGGAGTACAGTAGCTTTACAGTGTTGTATTAGTCTCTACTGTGCAGCAAAGTGAATCAACTCTATGTGTACATAGATTCCCTTTTTTTGGATTTCCTTCCCATGTAGGTCACCACAGAGCACTGGGTAGGGTTCCCTGAGCCATACAGTAGCTTCTCATAGTTATCTATTTTTGTACACAGTATCAATAGGGTATATATATGTAAGTCTCAACCTCCCAATTTATCCCACTCCCCTTTCCCCCTGTTAGTGTCCATACATTTATTCTCTATTTCTGCTCTGCAAATAAGATCATTTATAACATTTTTCTAGATTACACATATATGCATTAATATGCAATATATTTTTTCTCTTTCTGCCGCACTTTGCTCCCTATGACAGTCTCTAGGTCCACCCACATCTCTACAAATGAATAGATTTTGTTCTTTTTCTGGCTGAGCAATATTCCATTGTGTATATGTATCACATGTTCTTTATCCATTCCTCTGCTGATAGGCATTCAGGTTGCTTCTATGTCCTGGCTATTATAAATAGTGCTGCAATGAACACTGGAATGCAAGTGTCTTTTGAATTATGGTTTTCTCTGGGTATATTGTGGACTTCCCTGGTGGCTCAAATAGTAACGCATCTGCCTAGAATGCAGAAGACCCGGATTCAATCCCAGGGTAGGGAAGATCTCCTGGAGAAGGCAATGGCAACCCACTCCAGTATTCTCGCCTGGAAAATCCCATGGACGGAGGAGCCTGGTGGGCTACAGTCCATGGGGTCACAAAGAGTTGGACACAACTGAGCAACTTCACTTTCTTTCACTTTCACTTTCTGGGTATGTGACCAGTAGGGGGATTGCTGGGTCATGTGGTAATTCTATTTTTAGTGTTTTAAGAAACTTCCATACAATTCTCCACCATAGCTGTATCAGTTTACATTCTGTAAGAATAATCTCTTTTCTCCACACCTTCTCCAGCATTTATTGTTTGTAGACTTTTTAATGATGGCCATTCTGGTGAGTGTGAGGTGCTACCTGATTGTAGCAGTATAAGGAATATCTTTATATCTAACTCTGTATAGAGACTGCTAAAGAAAACATGCTTGATCAGATCAGAGACATATAAGCTATAGTTTCTGCATTGTTAAAACAAGGGAGAAATTTTACTCCAAATGTAGGAAATAATTCTCAGAAGATTTTGGCAAATTTCCCAGGGATATTTTAGGTTTTACTGCATTAATAGAGGAAGCAAACATCACAGCACTGCTTAATAGTATCGATCACGTGCATTGTAAGCTATGATCAAGATTCGGGACTTAGCGGCCAAAGAGCTCTATGACCAAATCTAGGTTCTTTCATTTGCTAGCTGTGTGATCTCGGGCTATTACTTAATCTAAGTCCTAAGTCCTATACTTCGCTCAACTTCATCTCTAAAATGAAGATAATAATCCTAACTACTTCATCTAAATCAACTATCACTATAGGAATTATTGCTAATATATTTGTCTATATTCTGTGAAAAATCTTCTAAAGCAGAACATTAAATTATATTTATTCTTTCTGTAAATTGAAACCAGACAATATTTTCCTGTCAAGATGCCGAAATTTCCCATTTTGAATGTTCAAGGAACCTTATTCTTAATCATTTTCAATCTATTCCAGGCTCTGTCTAAGAAGTTTTAGAATCGTGTGACTTGATCACCTTAGACAATTGCTAGAAAATCACTGTAGAGAGATTAGTTTCTCTTTTCCCACAAACTTAACACGAAATCGATCTACACTCTGCTCGCACTTCACAATCAAGCCAAGTCAAGCCTTAAATTTATATCACATGATAAAGTCAAGAAATATACCTTTTGATGTAAAATGTATTTTATCAAGTTAATTTTTAAGTCATGTTACATATATATTTAAATTTTCTATAATATGAAAGTAGGATATAAGATTTTGTTTATATAAAAGAGTATATGTTTAAAAATCCTGGGAAAACTAATCTGATTCTATGAATATGGTAATAATCAGCACAATCCGAATCTGTTTATTCTGAGGACAACTTTCTTCTAACTATGCCAAATGAAGTTAATTGCCCCTGACCGTTCAAAGTTGAAACACAAGCATCAGAATAAGTATTTTATATCAGAAAATGAAACTTTCTAATAAAGTTTCTAAGTGGCACATTCTTATACATCAGATCTGACTTTAGTTGAATATAGTTCCCAAACACATTCATAACACCTGAAAAATATTAAATTTATATAGCATTAAAAATTAAAGTGCATGAATATGTATATATTTAATCCTTTAAATTTTTTCTTAGATACATTATTTTTTTATGCCAAGGACCATCTCTATAAAATGTAGAGCTGCTGTATTTCTCAAACCATACTTTTCAAATCAAAACCATTTATCCCAAGGGACAGTTCCATTAGGTTCTATTTTCCTGGATATGACCTAGAATTTACAAGTCTGAGTTAGCTTAAGATCTAAATATTTATGAATCATTCCTGTATTATAACCAATTCTTGGATAGTAGAGTTTCCCATGATTACTTGACGTCTTAAAAAGTGTAATCCATCACACAGAAAGCTATAAAATTCTACTTGTTAACATTCTGGAACTATTTTTACAATATAATGGATTTTGTTTTGTTTTGCCAACGGTGAGTCCTTTAACAAGGTAATTAATGCAAGTTGATTGTACCATTATTAGCATTAATGGACATATTCATGGAGCACACATCAACACTCTTACAGAAGTCATGCATTTGTCAGCATGGCAAAATGAGGGAACCACAGGAAGGAAAATCTATTTATAGGCGAAAGCCCAGGAAAACCTGCTGGGAACACATGTACCACTTTGGATAACTAGTCAAGGCCATTTTGTTATTTAAAAAATTACCCAAGGTCAGAAATACATAGATTGAAGAACAGGACTTTCAGATAATCATTCAAGGACAGAATTTCAGATGCAGTCTATCAAATTAAGCAACGGTTATATGCATATTTGAATTATTTTGTATGCATTTAGGAAAAACCCAAGATATGCATAATCCTTAAAATTTCTTATCTCAAGTATTACTCACAAGGTCATCCTTTGATGAACTGCAACAAGCAAGATTAGAGTTCTCTTTGAATTTTAGTTTGCAAAGGAAAACTGTCACATTGAGAAAAAGGTTAGATCTCTCCAGCAGCTTGTATAGAGACATAATTAATGGTACAAAGACCCAGACAAATTAGTTTCCTAGGCCAGTACTAGGTTTTATATGAGACCACAAAGGTTTATTTTATTGGTCGGAGTAGTAACTGACTCAGTTTAGCTAATCCCAAATTTTTTTTAACTTTGTTCATCTGTTAAGAAATTCTGGCCAACTCACCATCAACACACACACAAACAAACCCCCAGGTGTCTAGTTATAGAACATCACTCTGGTCAATGATGAGCCCCAATTATGACTCAATTTTCATATCTCCCCATCAACTTGTGCCCTTTCAGAATCCTAATCTTTCAAGATACTACATTTTACTGTATGTCAATAGGTGGTAACTGGCTAATTGATTAATTAAATCAATGAATGGGTTACTTTGTCAAGCAATCTTAACTTCTAGCATTCAACTTCATAAAGTAGATGCTCTTATTATTATTATTATGCTCACTTCATAACTGAGGAAACTGAGACACAGAAAAATGGGACTCAAACCCAGGCCTTGCAACTAAAAAAAATCCTATCAACTTTTTAAAAATATTTATTTACTTACGTACTTATTTGTGTGGCTGCACCAGGTCTTCCTTCATAGCTCAGTCAGTAAAGAATCTGACTGCAATGCAGGAAACCCGGGTTCTAATCCTGGGTCGGGAAGATCCCCCGGAGAAGGAAATGGCAATGCACTCCAGTACTCTTGCCTGGAAAATCCCATGGACAGAGGAGTCTGGCAGGCTACAGTCCATGGGATCACAAGAGTCGGACACAACTGAGCGACCAAACCAGCACCACCAGGTCTTAAGCACTCAGGATATTTACTTGTAGCATGCAAACTCTTAGCTGCAGCATGTGGGGTCTAGTTCCCTACCCAGCGATTGACCCCTAGCCCCCTGCATTGGCAGAGTGTAGAGTCTTAGCCACAGGGAAGTCACCCATGTGCTTCCCTACCCAGCGATTGACCCCTAGCCCCCTGCATTGGCAGAGTGTAGAGTCTTAGCCACAGGGAAGTCACCCATGTGCTTCCAATTATACAATTCCTTCCAAGGTGTGTTTTAGAATATTAATAGACTTTGCTCAAATAGATCACGAAAATGCTGGCTTAGACACAAATTAACAGTTTTTTCATCATAGGGATCCTCAGAGCTCATGAGTTTTGTAAACATCCATGAAGTGGAATCTGCCTACAATGGAGGAGACCTGGGTTCAATTCTTGGGTTGGGAAGATCCCCTAGAGAAGGATATGGCAACCCATTCCAGTCTGGGAAATCCCATGGACAGAAGAACCTGGCAGGCTACAGTCCATGGGGTTGTAAAGAGTCAGACTCAACTGCGCAACTAACACTATGAGGCAGATAATATATACACATGGCACCCCACTCCAGTACTCTTGCCTAGAAAATCTCTTGGGCAGAGGACCCTGGTAGGCTGCAGTCCATGGGGTTGTGAAGAGTCAGACACGACTGAGTGACTTCACTTTCACTTTTCACTTTCATGCATTGGAGAAGGAAATGGTACCCCACTCCAGTGTTCTTGCCTGGAGAATCCCAGGGACGGGGGAGCCTGGTGGGCTGCCGTCTATGGGGTTGCACAGAGTTGAACACGACTGAAGTGACTTAGCAGCAGCAATATATACATAGTAGTTCCAAAATATATTAATATCTAGTAACCTTTTCTCTCCACTCAGAATGTCATATAGGACTAGTGTTTTCTGAATGTATTTTTGGAAAAACGGCACCAAAACATGTGTTTTTCTGTTTAATTAATTTATTGTACTTATTAATAAAGAGCCTGTACACTTTTCAAACTGGTGTTCTTCCTCAATTCAATTAAATTTTCTTCTCTTATATCTTATTAACTATCTTTGTCTTATCCTTTTATTCTCTACCTATTTGGAGAATTTTATTATATATTTATCTTTCCTCTCATTTTGTTTCATCATGATAACAGTTTTTGTCATTATCTATGGACTTCCTCTCCCCTTCATGGACCACAGCCTTGTGGTGGTGAAGGGGCTTACATAACTCAATAAAGTTATAAGCCATGCCCTACAGGGCCACCCAGGATGGATGAAGAATTCTGACAAAATGTGGTCCACTGGAGAAGGAAATGGCAATCCACTCCAGTATTCTTGTCTGGAGAATCNATGTGGTCCACTGGAGAAGGAAATGGCAATCTACTCCAGTATTCTTGTCTGGAGAATCCCATGGACAGTATGAAATGGAAAAGAGATGTAACACCAGAAGATGAGCCCCCCAGATTGGAAGATATCCAATATGCTATTGGGGAAGAGTGGAGGGTAATTACTCATAGATACAGTAAGAATGAAGCAACTGGGCCAAAGCAGAAACAATGCTAAGTTGTGGATATGTCTGGTGGTGAAACTAAAGTTTGATGCTGTAAAGAACAATATTGCATAGGAACCTGGAATGTTAGGATCATGAATCAAGGTAAATTGGGCATACTCAAGCAGGAGATGGCAAGAATGAACATTGACATCTTAGGAATTGGTGAATTAAAATGGCTAGGAATGGGGAAAATATAATTCAGATGACCATTATATCTACTACTGTAAGCAAGAATCCCTTAGAAGACATGGAATAGCCCTCACAGTCAATGAAAGAGTCCAAAGTGCAGCACTTGGATGTAACCTCAAAAATGACAGAATGATCTTGGTTTGTTTCAAAGGCAAACGATTCAACATCACTGTAATCCAAGTCTATGCTCCAACCACTAATGCCAAGGAAGCTGAAATCAAACAGTTCTATGAACACAAGACTTACAAAACCTACTAGAACTAACATCCCCCCAAACTGTCCTTTTCATCACAGAGTTTTAGAGTGCCAAAGTAGGAAGTCAAGAGATATGTGGAGTAACAGGTAAGTCTGGTCTTGGAGTGCAAAATTAAGCAGAGCAAAGGCTATCAGAGTTTTGTCAAAAGAACAAACTAGTCATAGTAAATACCGTTTTCCAACAACCAAAGAGTAAAGTCATACACATGGACATAACCAGATGGTCAATACTGAAATCAGATTGATTATGTTCTTTGCAGCCAGTGAAGGAGAAGCTCTATTCAGTCAGCAAAAACAAGACCTAGAGCTGACTACAGCTCAGATCATGAGCTCCTTACTGCAACATTCAGGCTTAAACTGAAGAAAGTAAGGAAAACCACTAGATCATTCAGGTATGATCTAAATCAAATCCCTTATGATTATACAGTAGAAGTGACAAATAGATTCAAGGGATTAGAGCTGGTAGACAGAGTGCCTAAAGAATCATGGATGGAGATTTGTAACACTGGACAGAAGGCAGTGACCAAAACCATCTCAAAGAAAAAGAAATGTATGAAGGCAAAGTGGTTGTATAAGGAGGCTTTACAAATACCTGAGGAAAGAAGAGAAGTGAAACGCAAGGGAGAAATGGAAAGATATACTCAACTGAATGCAGAGTTCCAGAGACTAGCAAGGTGAGAAAAGTTTATTGCTTAAATAAACAATACAAAGAAATAGAGGAAAACAATAGAATGAAAAAGACTAGAGACCTCTTTGAGAAATTTGGAGAGATCAAGGGAATATTTCATGCAAGGATAGGCATGATAAAGGACAGAAATGGTAAGGACCTAACAGAAGCAGAAGATATTAAGAAGAGGTGGCAAGAATACACAGAAGAACTATACGAAACAAAAAAAAAAAGATCTTAATGACCTGAATAACACAATGATGTGGTNGAATATTTCATGCAAGGATAGGCATGATAAAGGACAGAAATGGTAAGGACCTAACAGAAGCAGAAGATATTAAGAAGAGGTGGCAAGAATACACAGAAGAACTATACAAAACAAAAAAAAAAGATCTTAATGACCTGAATAACACAATGATGTGGTCACTCACCTAGAGCCAAACATCCTGGAATGTGAAGCCAAGAAGGCCTTAGGAAGCATTACTACAAACAAAGCTAGTGGAGGTGAGGGAATTCCAGCTGACTTATTTCAAATCCTAAAAGATGATACTGTGAAAGTGCTGCACTCAATAAGCCAGCAAATTTGGAAAACTCAGCAGTGATCACAGAACTGGAAAAGGGCAGTTTTAATTCCAGTCTCAGAAAAGCAGTGCCCAAAAGTGTTCAAACTACCATGCAAATGAGCTCATTTCACATACTTGCAAGGTTATGCTCAAAATCCTTCAAGCTAGGCTTCAGCAACATGTGAACCGAGAAATTCCAGATGTACTAGCTGGGTTTAGAAAAGGCAGAGGAACCAGAGATCAAATTGTCAACATTTGTTGGATTATGGAGAAGCAAGGGAGTTCCAGAAAAACATCTACTGCTGCTTCATTGACAATGCTAAAGCCTTTGACTGTGTAGATCACAACAAACTACGGAAAATACTTAAATTGATGAGAGTACCAACCATCTTACTTGTCTCCAGAGAAAACTATATGCAGCTCAAGAAGCAACAGTTAGAACCATACAACAACTAACTGGGTAAAATTAGAAAAGAAGTACAGCAAGGATGTATATTGTCACACTGCTTATTTAACTTATAAACAGATTGCATCATGAGAAATGCCGGACTGGCTGAATCACAAGTTGGAATCAAGATTGCCAGGAGATTCATGTTTGGGAACGCTTGTACACTCGTGGTGAATTCATGTCAATGTTTGGCAAAACCAATACAGTAATGTAAAGTAAACTAAAGTTAAAATAAAAATTNAAACAGATTGCATCATGAGAAATGCCGGACTGGCTGAATCACAAGTTGGAATCAAGATTGCCAGGAGAAATATCAACAACCTCAGATATGCACTGATACCGCTCTTATGGCAGAAAGTGAAGAGGACCCGAGGAGCTTCTTGATGAGGGTGAAAGAAGGGAGTGAAAAATTGGCTTTAAACTCAAAATTCAAAAACCAAGGTCATGGCATCCTGTCCCTCACTTCATGGCAAATAGTTGGGGGAAAAGTGGAAATGGCGACAGATTTTATTTTCTTTGGCTCCAAAATCACTGTGGACAGTGACTGCAGCCATGAAATTAAAAGATGCTTGCTTCCTGAGGAAAAAAAAAAGCTATGACAAAGCTAGTGTATTAAAAAGCAAAACTTTGCTGACAAAGGTCCATATAGTCAAGGGTATGGTTTTTATCCAGTAGTTATGTACAGATGGGAGAGTTGGTCCATGAAGAAGGTTGAGTACCAAATAACTGATGCTTTTGAGTTGTGGTGCTGGAGAAGACTCTTGAGAGTTCCTTGGATTGCAAGATCAAAGCTGCGAATCCTAAAGTGATCAACCTTGAATATTTATTGGAAGGACCGATGCTGAAGTTGAAGCTCCAATACTTTGGCCACCTGATGGGAAGAGACAATTCACTGGAAAATACCCTGATGCTGGAAAAGACTGAAGGCAAAAGGGGAAGGGAATGGCAAAGGATGAGATGTACAAGATGTTAAAAGCATCACCAACTCAATGGACTTGTATTTGAGCAAACTCCAAAGACAGGGAAGGACAGGGAAATCTGGCATGCTACAATCCATGGAGTCACAAAGTACTGGACATGACCTAGAGAATGATCAACAACACAGATTTCATATACCTTGCTAACTCAATTTTTGGAGGAGTATATCACTTGCTAATTATTACCTAATATTTTCTTTCTTTTATTTTTATTGTGGTAAAATATACATGACACTTACATTCATCATTATCATCTGTCTCCAGAACTTTTTCATTTTTCAAATTGAAACTCTAGACACTTTAAACACTAACTCTCCATTCCATCCTTCCCCAGCTTCCAGAAACCACTATTTCACCTTATGTCTCTGTGAATTTGACAACTGTTATCTCAACATGTAACTAGAAGCCTAGAGCATCTGTCCTTCTGTGAGTGGTTATTTTACTTAGCACAGTGCCTTCAAGGATCATCCATTTTATTGCATGTGTCAGAATTTCCCTCCTTTTTAAAGATGGATAATATTCCGTTGCATACATATATGCCATATTTTCCCTTCACCCTTTAATGGACATTTAGGTGGCTTTCCTTTTGGCTATTGTGAATAATGCAGCTGTGAACAAGGGCTGCACATATCTGTTAGAGTATGCTTTGAATTCTTTGGGGTATATGTCCAAAAGTGGAATTGTTGGTTTGTGTATTTTTTTTCTCAGTGTAATATTTTGAGGAACTGCTGTCCTTTTTTTCACAGCAGCTACAACATTTACATTCCCATTAACAGTGCACAAAGATTCCAATTTTTCCATAGCATCTCCAACACTTGCTATTTTCTTTCTTTTTTGTTTGCTTATAGATCCAACCAGTCCATCCTAAAGGAGATCAGTCCTGGGTGTTCATTGGAAGGACTGGTGCTTAAGCTGAAACTCCAATACTTTGGCCACCTCATGCGAAGAGTTGACTCATTGGAAAAGACTCTGATGCTACGAGGGATTAGGGGCAGGAGGAGAAGGGGACGACAGAGGATGAGATGGCTGGATGGCATCACTGACTCGATGGACATGAGTCTGAGTGAACTCCAGGAGTTGGTGATGGACAGGGAGGCCTGGAGTGCTGCAATTCACGGGGTCACAAAAAGTCGGACAAGACTGAGCAACTGAACTGAACTGATAACAGCCACGTTAATGGGTATGAAGTAACTTATGATTTAAGGAATGTTTCAAATATTGATCTTGTAGCCCCACAAGGGCACACACTGTTTTATCACATGATCATGGATACCTAGGAGAACATGTGATACATACTGGATGCTTAGGAAGGATTTACTACATATAGTAAGAGAGAAGACTACATTCAAAGAGAAAGCCTAGAATGGAAAGATGAGTTTGTACTTTGTCCACTGTTAAAGTGGGAGCCATTGTGAACTCAGAAAAAAGTAAATATTTGAGGTAAGAAATGGTCATTTTTGTTGGAAATTTTTTTCTGGAGTTGAGCCCATATAGGAAATGGCAAGACTAGTCATGAGTTCATGAGAACAGAGTAAAATCAACCCAAAAGAGCTTGGTAAAAGAGAAGAAAGAGGGACTTCACTGGTGGTCTAGTGGTTAAGATCTCACCTTTCAATGTAGGAGGTGCAGATTCAATCTTTGGTGAGGGAGCTATGACCCCATATGCCTAATGGCCAAAAAAGTCAAAACATAAAGCAGAAGCAATATTGCAAAAAGTTCAATAAAGACTTTTAAAATGCTCCACATCAAAAAAATATTTTTTTAAAAAAAGAATAAAAGGTGACTCTAAGTTTAGCATCTTGATTGACTGTCTAGCAAGAGAGACACTAAGAGAAATTTTAAAACTGAATATAAAGACAGTGTAATTTCTACTGTCCTAATATTATTCTTAGGCAAATTAGCTCAATACACCCTTAGTCCATCTATTCTAATCCTGCTGATGCCTCTTCCCAAAGTTACACTGGGACATGAATGTGCTACTTTTTATTTTCACATATTGGCAGGCTCTTTGACTCCATCACTGACCTGTCTTACAAAACTCTAGCTTCTCTAGGAACCTTCTCAAACTCCTTTTCCTATTCATTTTGTCTAAAGCAGTGCCTCCAATAAAATAACCTCACTGGACAATCCATGCCGCAAATGCAATTAAAAGATTTCTTCAATACTTGTTCCTTTGTGCTTATGTCCTCTCTATGACTTTCTTCAGAAATATTGTTTGTGAAACTGTGAACTCCTATAGAAAAAAAGACCATTTCAGCATGCTTTCAAAAAACCTGATACTCTAGACAAAACCATGTTTAATGGGCTCATGCCCTTGCTGATGAGTTACACCTCAGAATACACTTGCAAACTCCTTCATACATTTGAAAATCATCAATGGTAGGCATTCTGCCTTCCCTCCGGCCTATATATTCTTAAGAATTCATCACACAGGTTTGAGGACAAACGTTTGTGCTTAAAATCCAACATTTTTAGCATAATAATAATATCAAATTTAGACTATATACGATTCACTTGATTATCCATATTAATGGTAGACAAAGAAAACATGAATCACAGAAAATTTCAAAATCATAATTTAAGAAAACAGTTGGCCTTTTCTATCATCTTGGATCAGAGTTCCAAGAAACAAGATTTATACACTCAAATTTTATTTCATTTCATATTCTCAGAGCTCTTCTCACCAGTTAACTATCTACAGTTAGCACACACTGTGAGCTATTGTTAGAACACAATTTGTTCTGCACTTTATATGCATTGTCATATTTAATTCTACTACCATATTTAACTTATGGAAGTGGTTCTTATTATCCTCAGTTCACAAATTTAAGAAAAAAACACTGAGGCTTAGTGAGAAAAGTAACGTACTCAAAACGAATCCCTAAGAAGTGGCAGAGCCACTCCAAAAATACATTAAAAAATAGAAGAATGGAATAAAGTATAATTTTCTGACAGTTTGGTTCCTAAAACATGGACCTCTGTTGCTGAGCATCGAATGGTTTTCTCAGTCCAGCTAGAAATGGAGAAGGCAGTAGCAACCCACTCTAGTACTCTTGCCTGGAAAATCTGGTGTAACACTGGCAGACACTGAAAATTGATAATGACTGAATTTCAATTAGACTTGAGAAAACTGGTTTGTTTGCCCAAAACCTCACAGCTAGCAAGTAGCTAGCTTCCTACCGCATCATGTCAATTCACTTCTAGTGACAGAGACTCCACTTCATAAACAAGAGACTTCCGCTAAGTGGGTCAGTCTTTTTGTTTATATTAAGTCCTGGGGCTCTCATTAGTCATACAGTTGTATAAGGGAGGCTCTGAAGGGTTAACTAGCTTTCCCAGTATCGTAGTTATTTAGAAGCAGAGTCACATCTGGTATAATCATAAAGAATAATGTCTTTTTTAAAAGCAAATAGGCCTAGGTTCAGATTCTGATCTTGCCATCGAACTAGGAGTATGACTTAGGGCAAGCTGCGGAGCCTCTCTAACCATCTGCTTTGTCATCTATAAAATGAAGGTAGTAGCAGTGCTTTTTTTATGGGTTTAAGTGTTAAAGATAATTGCAAATATTATGTAGCCCCGATTATGTGCTTTGCAACAAGTCTTACAGGTAGACAGAGTATTATTTTCCTAACTAATAAAAGGCAGAGATAGGTTAAATAAGTTGCCCACCATCTCATAACAGTAAATGAGGAGTTCAAATTCAAAACCAGACTGGTTCAGAAGCCTGTGACCACTACAATACTCTAATATAAAGTAGTTAGCACGGGAACTACAATGTATTAAACACTCAACTCAGAGCTCCTTCAATTTCATCATGCATATCCTTCCCCATTTCTAAAATTGTCCAAAGAGTGACGTTCTATACTGTTCTGCAAAGTGGCACAGCCAGATTGCTCAGTCCCTAGTTAATCATGATGTGCTGCATAAAATCAGCTCTTCCAGGAGAAAACAATGATAGAAAAAGTCTTCATTCATTCCTCCTCTGTCCCAAACACCCCAGTCTCCGGAGGTTCAGAGTAACTGAGTTCTTCAGAGGATAAATTAAAAAATTATTAGAAAGCAAATTATATGTGATAGCAAGGATCCAAATACTGAACTATGGATAGCCTAAAAGAAGAAAAATATTTGTAGAAATAAAATTAAAGAGAAAACTTTCAAAATAGTCCAGTAGACGTAATTGTGTTTGGTTTCTGACAATAATTTTTGAAATATTTTGAAGTCATATATTTTACGTACTATGCCTCAACTTCAAGTTAAATTTTGTAATTTACCCTTCCATTTAAATTGTGTCTCTATCAATTTTCAAAATAGCTTACCTTCAAGTTACTTCTCTTCAATATTCACATACTACCTTCTTTGACAATATTTATTTATAATTTGGAAGATAATGAAGACATAACAAGCATGGATGAGTTTTATTGGAAAACTAGAAGAAAGATTCTCCCGAGTAGAGACTCTAAGGAAATTACTGTATAACTCAGTGACCTCTGTGATGAATGACTACACTTCATTTTTGAAGATTAATTTTGTGAGAAGTTTCATGAACAGATGGAATTGTCCCTGTCTTGCTGGAAGAATCATGATCTAAGTTATGGGCTAGCTCATTAAAACAGAAGTATATTCAAGTTAGAGGGATTCCCAGGTGGTTCAGTGGGAAAGAATCCACCTGCAATGCAGGAGACCCTGGAGATGCCAGTTCAATCCCTGGGTCAGAAAGACCGTCTGGAGGAGGAAATGGCAATCCACTCCAGTATTCTTGCCAGGAAAAGCCCATGAACAGAGGAGCCTGGTATGCTGCAGTCCATGGGGTGGCAAAGAGTTGGACACAACTGAGCATGCACACATATTCAAGTTAGAGTGATTTTTTGTGTGTGTGACCCGATTCAGTTGACAAAGATTAAAGAGCAGTCAAGACACAGATTGACACTCCTTAACATTATTGAATGGGTAAAATGCACACACTTAGCTCCACATTTGATTTTTTATATTCTTACACATAGTCTCAGAATGAAATAACTAATTACTATCTAATTTATACTTTGTTTTTCTTTGGGTACAAAAAGCAGGCACGTTTTCACTTTTCAACATTATCTGTCCAACCTAATTTCTACCCTAACTGAAATATAAATTCTCTTATTCAATAGCATAATTTCTTCCATGGCAACAATAAAAGATGTGAGAGTATTCATTGCTGCAGGTGAAAATAATCATAACATATTGATAAGCCATCTTAAGATGCCATCTCCATGTAAATGGCCTTATAACTGAAGAGAGAAAGGAGAGAAATAGAAGCAAATGAAGTGGCATTCAGCAAGCAGAAATGCTTGGAATATAACATTTTTCAGTGGTTTCAGGAATGTTGAGGAAGGATCAAATTGAGAGAAAATGTCAGATAGTGATGCCTCCTGATTAGAATTTTTAAATAAATAATATTTCTCTAAAATTTACTGAGGAAAAAAGGAAAAGAGTTCCCTATTCTAGGAGTACAATTAACTGATTTGGCTTCTGTGTCCCTTTGCAAATTCCTTGGGGACAAAATGAAATATACGGAGTTAAAAATAAGAAGTGACTCTGGAGCTTGACTATAGTACTAGAAATGCTGTGGGAATATTTAGATAGAGTCTTCTAGACAATGTTTACAAACTTTAAGGAATAAAATTTGGACCCTGAAATGGAAATTTGGACACCTTAACATATACCAACTTCATTCACTTTCAACTCTTATGCTACCCTACCATCTCCTGAAGGACCAGCAGCTGTTGGTACCAGCAAGCAAAATATAATTAAAGGGCATGAGTCAATGAGTCATAAATCTGTACCATTTGAGGCCTGACTCAAAGGACATCACTGATGGGCCCTACATCAAGGAACTAAGTGAGGTAGATCCAGGAGAAGACTTGTTGTTAAGCCCCTGTAAGGGTTTTTCTGTTGGCGCTAGTGGTAAAAACCTACCTGCCCATGCAGGAGACCTAAGACATATGGGTTTGATCCCTGGGTCAGGAAGATCCATGAAGGAAATGTGAAGCTATTCCAGTATTCTTGCTTGGAATCCCATGGACAGAGGAGCCTGCTGGGCTGAGATTCATAGGTCAGAGTTGGACATAACTGAAGCAACTTAGGGTGGATGGATGAAGACCCTGGAATGGGTGGGTGAGTGGGTCTATGATATCCTTAGTGAGATGTGGGGTCTCTTTGGTCTCTTAAGATTTACAGAAAAGATAAACATGTGGACTAAGTTTTCTTTACCACCGAGGTTAGGAGAACAAGGAGAATGAACAGCTAGAAGCTTTCCTCTTATGTCTCAAAAGAAACATTGACAACCTACCTGTTGCTGTAACATACATAACTACTTCTTACCACTGTGAATATCTCTCAAAAAAAAAAAAAAAGAGAGAGAGAGAGAGAGAAAACAATGACCAATATCAGAAATGAAAGAGATCATTACAGATTCTACAAACCTTAAAAGGAAATAGGGTGTGTTAAAAAATATGATGCCAATAAATGTGATAACACAGATAAAATTGATAAATGCCCTGAATGACACAGATTATAAAAACAGACTTAAGAAAAAGACTTAGATGATCATAATGTTAATACCTAAATATTAAATATTAACTTGTAAATAGTTGAATTCATAATTTAAAACCTTACCAAAAAGAAAACTCTAGGCTTGGGTAACATCTGTGAATTCACCCAATCATTTAAAGAAGAAATAATACAATCTTACACAAATCTTTCCAAATATAAAGGAGAATGGAATACTTTATAACATTTTACAAGGTCAATAAGTACAACTCACAAAAATATAACAATGATTTATAAGAAAATAAAACTACAAGCCAATATCCCATATGAATTTGGACCTAGAAATCCTTAACAATACCAATAAGTCAAACCCGGAGATACCTAAAAAGTCAATTCATCACAACCAATTAGAGCTTATCTTAGGAACATGAGATTGACTTACTATTTGAAAATCAGTCAGCATAATACACTACACTAAAATATTAAAAGAAAAAATTAAAATGTGATTATGCAGTAAATATAGAAAAATCATTTCACAAAATTCTATACCCATTCATGATAAAAAAAAATTGAAAAAGTTCTCAGCAACTTGGGAATAAATGGTAACTTTCTCAACCTGCTAAAAGTTGTCTGCCAAAAACCTCAAAATGCTACAGTTGTTAACATATTTAAGGATGAAACACTGAGTGCTTTGCCCTCCAAAGATCAGGTACAAAGTAAGGCTACACATCCCCATCAGTTCTGTTCAATACTGAATTGGTATTCTATCCTGTGCAACAAGGCAAGAAAAATAAAATAAAATAAAAAACATAACAGATGAAAGGGAAAAGTAAAATAACCTCTATTCACAGATGATATGATTATCCATTTAGTAAATTTGAAGCATCTACAGAACAAGTATGAGAACAAATTGGTGAATTTATTAAGGCTGCAGAATATAAGGTCAATATACAAAGTCAACTGAACTCCTGTATATTAGTAACAAACAACTGGAAAATGAAATCAAGGAAATGATACCATATACAACAACATTAAAAAATATTGAAATACTAAGGGAAAAGTTAAATGAAAAATCTCAAGGTCTATAAACTAAATACTATAAAGTATTGTTGAAAAAAATTATTAAAGACAATGTAAGTAAATGAAGTGTGATGGTATGTTTGAGGATTCAGTCTTGCAAACATGCAAATTCTCCCTCAGATAATCTATAGATCAAAGACAAATAAATTCAAACCTTGGTAGGTATTTTGAAGAAATTAACAAACCAATTCAAAAAATTGAAAATATAAAATAGTTAAAGCAATGTGGAAAGGAAGAATCAAGTTGGAAGACTTACACTAATGTTTTAAATTTTTGTATAAAGTTATTTTTTATTAAGACAGTGTGATATTGATGTAATATAGTAAAATAGATCACTGGAACAGAATAGAAAGTCTAGATATAGACCCATATTTGTGTACACAATCTGGTTTTCAATAAACTTAAGTATTTGCATATCATTTCAACAAATGATGCTGGAACAACTGAATATCCATATGGAAAACAAATGGACCTTATAGTCAAGCTTGTCTTATCATACACAAAAATTAATTTTAGACAGATTACAGATTAAAAGTGAAAATTAAAATTATAAAATTTTAGAACAAGCATAGAGTATTCACAAACCTGAAATAGCCTAAGATTTCTTACATAGTTTACAGAAAGCCCTAACTACAAAAAATTAATAAATTGGAATTCATGAAAATTAAAAAAATTTTATCAAAAGGCAGTTAAGAAAATGAAGGGATAAAAAACTGAACTAGAAAAAAATATCTGTTGTGCATGTATCTCACAAAGGACCAGTGTCCAGAATACATAAAGAATTCTGTAAACCAGTCACAAATGTGACAACAGCAAATGATGAAGAGGAGGCAGAGCATGGAAACCATGATTCACTGCTCCGGGAAGTAGAATGCACAGCTGCTTTAAAAAGCAATTTGACATTTTCTTATAAAGGTAAACATATACTTACCAAAGAAACCAGAAATTCAACTCCCAAGAATTTATACAAGTGAGCTGAACATTTAGGTTCTGACAAAAACCTGTACACCAATGTCAATAATAGCTTTATTCATTATGGTCAAAAACTGGAAACAAGCAAGATACCTTCCAACAGGTGAATGGATAAACAAACTGTGGTATATCTATGCAATGCGTTACTACTCAAGTTACTCAAACAATAATATGGGTGAATTTAAGTGTATTTTGCCAAGGAAAAGCCAGACCAAAAAGTCTACATATATGAACTTTCAATTGTATGCCGGGAAAAAAGCAAAACTATAGAAATGGAAAACAGATAATGGTTTCTAGGAGTTGGGAAATTAAGAAGAAATTGACAATAAAGCTACATAAAGGAATTTTAAGGTGATGAAACTGTTCTGCATAGTACTGGGATGATGGATACACGACCTTAGACATCTGTCAAATCCCCACTGAATTGTACAATACAAAGTAACTTTACCATATGCAAATATTAAAAACTCAACCAGATGTCAGGTGGTGACAGGATGGAATGCAGACTATGATAAATGAGTCTGACTGTATTAAATATGTATGACATAACATCACTAAAGTGGGTACGGAAAAAAGTTGTTAACCTAAGTAACTTGGAAAACTGTCTTTTTACTAGACAGTGTAAGTAAAAACCAAAATGATTTGTAAGCAAACACTAACTCTAGTTGGCAAATTTGTTTCTCACAGGGGTGTAGTTTAGAAATTCTGAAACTGCACGTATATTAGATGAACAAATAAGTAACCAAATTGTGCAAACAGGATCCAGCTTTCTCACTGTCTGAGGAAAGAGTTACAAATGAGGAAGTGGTAGGAGTTGGGGTAGGTTAATTAGAACGAACTCTGTGATGCTGGATTAGAATCATCAATGTCAACATGAATTCATGTATGTTTTAAGGTATATATATAGAGAGATAAATATAAATATATGGATGCATATTTGTCTAGATCTTGCTTTCTAATACCTTTGTCCAATAAAAGGACCCACGGTTCCTTGTGAAAAAGGTTGAATTTAGGGCTCATTCAGGGAAAATACAAGATGAGCCTGGAGCACCTCATGCTAGAAAATAAGAAAGTGCAGGAAGAAAAATGGTAACAAGGAGAAAAAGGAGAAGAGAAAGAATGTTGAATATCCAAAGGATGTAGGAGTCAAAAGAGTTCTCAGTGGCCAAAGCTGGAATAATGTGAACTAAAATAGCAATTGTATTAGATTATAATATAAATAAAATAAATATATACAAATCCATATAGATATAAACAAATAAGTCAATAATAAATAGTGGAGAAGGAACAAATCTTTCTTACAGAAAAGTTCAAATAATATATATAGATACTTCTTCCAGGAGGTGATACTTAATTTCCCTCCCCTTGAGTGTGAGATGGACTTAGTGAATGGAGTCAAAAAGACTGAGTTTAGAAAAAGAAAATAGTAAATTTATAGTGGAAACTTGACACACTAAGTTAGCCAAGTGATCAAGGCTAACATCATCTGAAAGCCATGTTGAGACTGTGTGTAATCAGACATGAGGTGCTTAGAAGGGAGCTTCATTTGTGTGATATCCTTCCAAAAATCCGTAACTATAGTCCAATCATGAGCAAATACCAGACGAGCTCAAACTTAGGAATATCCTACAAAATACTTGCCTGGTAGAACTTTTCTAGCTATCAAGGTCATGAAAAATAAAAACAGAAGCAAAATGATTGAGAAGTGGTCACATATTGAAGGAGATTGAAGAGACATGACAAGTCAATGCAATGTGGTGTTCCGGATTTAGTCCTGGAACAGAACACAGAGAGTCAAAACTAGAGAAATTTGAATAATATACAGATTTTAATGAATAATAATATATAAACATAGGTACACTAATTGCAAGAACTGATGAATTTGAGTAAAGTCTGCAACGTAGTTAAAGCACTGCACCAATGTTAACATTCTACTTAACATGGTTATATAGTGAAGAATGACATTTTAGGAATCAGTGAACTAAAATGGACTGGAATGGGTGATTTTAACTCAGATGATCATTATATCTACTACTGTGGGCAAGAATCCCTTAGAAGAAATAAGTAGCCATCATAGTCAATAAAAGAGTCCAAAATGCTGTACTTGGATGCAATCTCAAATACGACAGAATAATCTCTATTCGTTTCCAAGGCAAACCATTCAATATCACAGTAATCCAAGTCTATGCCCCAACCAGTAATGCTGAATAAGCTGAAGTTAAATATTTCTATGAAGACCTGCAAAAACTTCTAGAACTAACACCCCAAAAGAGATGTCCTTTTCATTATAGGGGACTGGAATGCAAAAGTAGGAAGTCAAGAAACACCTGGAATAACAGACAAATTTGGCCTTGAAGTACAAAATGAAGCAAGCCAAAGGCTAACAGAGTTTGTCAAGAGAATGCACTGGTCATAGCAAACACCCTCTTCCAACAACACAAGAGAAGACTCTACACATGGACATCACCAGATGGTCAATACCTAAATCAGACTGATTATATTCTTTGCAGCCAAAGATGGAGAAGCTCTATAAAGTCAGCAAAAACAAGACCGGGAGCTGACTATGGCTCAGATCATGAACTTATTATTGCTAAATTTAGACTTAAATTGAGGAAAGTAGGGAAAACTACTAGACCATACAGGTATGACCTAAATCAAATCCCTTAAGATTATACATTGGAAGTGAGAGCTTCAAGGGATTAGATTTGATAGAGTGCCTGAAGAACTACAGATGGAGGTTTGTGAAATTCTACAGGAGGCAGTGATCAAGACTATCCCCAAGAGAAAGAAATGCCAAAAGGAAAAATGGTTGTCTGATGAGGCCTTCAAATCACTGAGAAAAGAAAAGAAGCAAAAGGCAAAGGAAAAAAGGAAAGATATATGTATTTGAATGCAGAGTTCCAAAGAATAGCAAGGAGAGGTTAAAGAGCCTTCCTCAGTGATCAATGCAAAGAAATAGAGGAAAACAACAGAATGGGAAAGACTAGAGATCTCTTCAAGAAAATCAGAGATATCAAGGGAACATTTCATGCCAAGATGAGCAAAATAAAAGACAGAAATGGTATGGACCAACAGAAACAGAGACATTAAGAAGAGGTGGCAAGAATACACAGAAGAACTATACAAAAAAGATCTTCAAGACCCAGATAACCACAATGGTGTGATCACTCACCTAGAGACAGACATCCTGTATTGATAAGTCAAGTGGGCCTTAGGAAGCATCACTACGAATGAAGNGAAGTCAAGTGGGCCTTAGGAAGCATCACTACGAACGAAGCTAGTGGAGGTGATGGAATTCCAGTTGAGCTATTTCAAATCCTAACAGAAGATGCTGTGAAAGTGCTGCACTCAATATGCCAGCAAATTTGGAAAACTCAGCAGTGACCACAGGACTAGAAAAGGTCAGTTTTCATTCCAATCACAAAGAAAGGCAATGCCAAAGAATGTTCAAATTGCCACACAATTGCACTCATCTCACATTCCAGCAAAGTAATGTTCGAAATTCTCCAAGCAAGGCTTCAACAGTACATGAACCGTGAACTTCCAGATATTCAAGCTGGGTTTAGAAAAGGCAGAAGAGCCAGATTTCAAATTGCCAACATCCGCTGGATCATTGAAAAAGCAAGAAAGTTCCAGAAAAATATCTACTTCTGCTTTATTGACTACGCCAAAGCCTTTGACTGTGTGGACCACAACAATCTCTGGAAAATTCTTAAAGAGATGGAAATGCCAGACCACCTGACCTGCCTCTTGAGAAATCAGTATGCAGGTAAAGAAGCAATAGTTAGAACTGGACTTGGAACAACAGACTGGTTCCAAATAGGAAAAGGAGGACGTCAAGGCTGTATATTGTCACCTTGCTTATTTAACTTATATGCAGAGTACGTCATGCGAAATGCCAGGCTTGATGAAGCACAAGCTAGAGTCAGGATTGCCAGGAAAATTATCAATAATCTCAGATATGCAGATGACACCACCCTTATGGCAGAAAGTGAAGAAGAACTAAAGAGTAGAGTGAATAAATTGGCTTAAAACTCAACATACAGAAAACTAGTATGGCATCTGGTCCCCTCACTTCATGGCAAATAGATGGGGAAACAATGGAAACAGTGACAGACTTTACTTTTGGGGGCTCCAAAATCACTGCAGATGGTGACTGCAGCCGTGAAATTAAAAGGCGCTTGCTCCTTGGAAATAAAACTATGAAAAACCTAGACAGCATATTAAAAAGTGGAGACATTACTTAGCCAACAAATGTCCATCTATTCAAAGCTATGGTTTTTCCAGTAGTCATGGATGGATGTGAGAGTTGGACTATAAAGAAAGCTGATTGCTGAAGAATAGATTCTTTTGAACGGTGGTGTTGGAGAAGATTTTTGAGAGTCCCCTGGACTGCAAAGAGATCCAACCAGTCAATTCTAAAGGAAATCAGTCCTGAACATTCATTGGAAAGACTGATGCTGAAGCTGAAACTCCAATATTTTGACCACCTAATGCAAAGAATCAACTCACTGGAAAAGACCCTGATGCTGGGAAAGATAGAAGGCAGGAGGAGAAGGGGACGACAAAGGATGAGATGGTTGGATGGCATCACTGACACAACGGACATGAGTTTTAGTAGGCTCCAGAAGTTGGTGATGGTCAGGGAAGCCTAGCATGCTGCAGTCCATAGGGTCGCAAACAGTCGGACACAACTGAGCAACAGAACTGAACTGAACATTAAGGCAAGCTGGAGAAGGATTCATCTTCATAGAGGGAACTCAATGGCATCTTCGCAACTTCTATATAAATCAAAAATTATTCCAAATTAAAACTTCAGTTCAGTTCAATTCAGTCATTCAGTCATGCACGACTCTTTGCGACCTTGTGGACTGCAACACTCTAGGCTTCCCTGACCATCACCAACTCCCAGAGCCTACTAAAACTCATGTCCATCGCGTCAGCGGTGCCATCCAACCATCTCATCCTCTATCATCCCCTTCTCCTCCTGTCTTCAATCTTTCCAAGCATCAGGGTCTTTTCAAATGAGTCAGTTCTTCACATCAGGTGGCCAAAGAATTTCAGCTGCAGCATCAGTCCTTCCAATGTATACTCAGGACTGATTTCCTTTAGGATGGACTGGTTGGAACTCCTTGCTGTCCAAGTGACTATCAAAAGTCTTCTCCAACACCACAGTTCAAAAGCATCAATTCTTCTGCACTCAGCTTTCTTTTAATCCAACTCTCACATCCATACATGACTACTGGGAAAATTATAGCTTTGACTAGACTGATCTTGGTTGGCAAAGTGATGTCTCTGCTTCTTAACATACTGTCTAGGTTGGTCATAACTTTTCTACTAAGGGGCATGCATCTTTTAATTTCATGGCTGCAGTCACCATCTGCAGTGATTCTGGAGCCAAAAGAATAAAGTTTCTCATGGTTTCCACTGTTTCTCCATCTATTTGCCATAAGTGATGGGACTAGATGCCATGATCTTAGTTGAATGTTGAGCTTTAAGCCAACTTTTTCACTCTCCTCTTTCACTTTCATCAAGAGGCTCTTTAGTTCTTCTTTGCTTTCTGCCATAAATGTGGTATCATCTGCATATCAGAGGTTATTGATATTTCTCCCAGCAATCTTGATTCCTCTTGTGTTTCATCCAGTCCAGCATTTCTTATGATGTACTCTGCATATAAGTTAAATAAGCATGGTGACAATATACAGCCTTGATGTACTCCTTTCCCAATTTGGAACCAGTCTGTTGTTCCATGTATAGTCCTAAATGTTGCTTCTTGACCTGCATAAAGATTTCTCAGGAGGCACTTCAGGTGGTCTGGCATTCCCATCTCTTGAAGAATTTTCCATAGTTTGTTGTGATCCACACAGTCAAAGGCTTTGGTTAGTCAATAAAGCAGAAGTAGATGTTTTTCTGGAACTCTCTTGCTTCTTTGATGAGCAAGCGGATGTTGGCAATTTGATTTCTGGTTCCTCTGCCATTTCTAAATCCAGTTTGAACATCTGGAAGTTCACAGTTCATGTACTGTTGAAGCCTGGCTAAGAGAATTTCGAACATTACTTTGCTAGTGTGTAAGATGAGTGCAACTGTGTGGTAGTTTGAGCACTCTTTGGCATTGCCTTTCTTTGGGATTGGAATGAAAACTGACATTTTCCAGTCCTGTGGTCACTGCTGAGTTTTCCAAATTTTCTGGCATATTGAGTGCAGCACTTTAACAGCATCATCTGTTAGGATTTGAAATAACTCAACTGGAATTCCATCACCTCCACTAGCTTTGTTCATAGTGATGCTTCCTAAGGCCCACTTGACTTCGCAATACCAGATGTCTGTCTCTAGGTGAGTGATCACAGCATCATGATTATCTGCGTTGTGAAGATCTTTTTTGTATAGTTCTTCTGTGTATTCTTGCCACCTCTTCTTAATAGCTTCTGTTTCTATTTAGTTCATACCATTTTTGTCCTTTATTGTGCCCATCTTTGCATGAAATGTCCCCTTGGTATATCTAATTTTCTTAAAGAGATATCTAGTTTATCCCATTCTATTGTTTTTGTCTATTTATTTACATTGATAACTGAGGAAGGTTTTCTTATCTCTTCTTGCTATTCTTTAAATTAAAACTTAAAAAATACAAACAGCTCTTCCCAGATTGGCTCAAAATTCCAACAGCTACTTCACAAAAAAAGAGACAGAACAGAGCAAATGTGAAGTGCTTAATTTTTTTTTTAACATTATTAGTTTGCAAGGAACTGNTTAGTTTGCAAGAAACTGCAAATTAAAACCACACTGAGATATCATTTCACAAATACTAGAAGGGTTTGAATTACAGAAACTGACAGCAGAAAATATTGCAAGCATGTGAAACACCCAGAACTTTTACACACTCTGGTGATGATGTAAAATGATAAAAACCCCTTCAGAAATAGGACGTTACTTACAAAGTTCATTAGTATTGAATCAAGAGGAATAGTTAAACAGAACAGAAAAAGAAATATACGATATTCATAGCAGCTTTATTCACACTAGTAAAGTAGATGGAAACAACACAAATGTCTATCAGCAGTGGAGAGTATAAATAGATTATGCTCTATCCATAGATTATTTGCTACTAAGCATTAAAAAGTATTGAATAATGGTATATGTAAAAATATGAATGAATTTGAAACATTATTCTAAATGGAATAAATCAGAATTTTAAAAGAATCATTAAATTATTCAGTTTATATGAAGTCCCACAACAGGAAGATTAGTTTATAATGACAGAAATCAGAGCACTGTTTCCTAGGTGTTGTAAGGAATTTACCAGACAAGGACACAAGTGCGCTTTCTAGGTTAATGGAAATACTCTAAAACCATACAAAATCCACAGATGCTCAAGTAACGTACTCAGCTCTCTGTATCCCTGGATTCCACAAGCACAGATATGGAGGGCTTGCTGTATACTTATTGAAAAACAAATGTGTGTAAGTGGACCTGCACAGTTCAAAACCGTCCTGTGCAGAAGCCAACTGACTATCTTAATAGTCACATGCTGAATGCATTTGTCAAAACTCAGAACTATACACTTACAATCTATGCACTTCACCAAATATTATAAACCACAATTTTGAAAAATGCAAAAACCTATGAGTGAAAATTTTAGCCAAAGGAAAATGGATAGCTTAAATGTCTGTGCTATTAAAGAAGAACTAAAATAACTCAGCTTAGTATACTTCCTGAGAATTAGAATGACAATGATAAAACAAACCAAGAGAAAGTAGAAGAGAGAATCAAGAGGAAAAAATTCTGTATTTAACAAAATTTCTCCCCAAACTGGGTATCCATCCTGAAAACATTAAAGTAATAATCCTAGTTCATGTCATATATTAAAACGGTAGATTATTTAAAAGTATTAAATCTTATTTAAATATCTTATCAGGACTTCTAGGGAATAGATAAAAGTTAACAAAGAACTGTGGTGTGGCAGAAGACAATAAAGACAGTAAACAAATAACAGACTTAGAAAACATGTTTGCAATGTAGATGACAGATAGGGTTTAAAAGTTATAATTATATAAAGGGAGCTTTAAAAATTGAAAAGAAACAGGCAACAGCCTAAGAGGAAAATGAGCAACAGATATAAATAGGCAATTCATAGATGAGCAAATCCAAATGGCCAGTAAATACATATAAATATATTTTGAAATTCACTAATAGGGAAATTGAAACAGTTAACAATAAACTATTACTTTATCCCTAGCAGACTGGCAAAAATTTTAAATAATGGTAACATTGTCCATGGGATATGTGAAAAAGAGTCTTTTCTACTTTCCTAGTGGAAATGCAAATAGGTACAGCTCCTTTAGAAAGCAGTATGGCAGCATTTATTAATATTAAAAACACAAACCTTTTGACATGGCAATCTATCTCCTAGGTATATATCCCATTACAATGTAATCACCAGTAATGAAAGATATGTGAGCCCAAATGTTTATTACAGTAATCTTGGTAGTGGCAATAAATGTGTACACAAAGAGATAAACTATAGTAATCCATAGAATACAATATTATTCAGATAATTCAGAAAATTCAGGTAATCCAAAGGGCACAATATTATTGTTCATATATGCTAACCTTGAGGGATTCCCAAAAGCAATGAGTGCATGAGAAAAGTAAGATGCCAAAAAAGTGTATATAATATGGTTTCACTTTTGCAGAGCAAACAATGACACAAACATGCCCACATGAGATCTGTGGGCACGTGTACATATTATATGTATAAGTATACGTGCGAGATCTGGTTCAACAGTCATCAGGGACTTTACAGACAATTCATGTACGATGACCGCAGTTAAGGGTTTTCTTAATTTTTTTATTTGGCTGGGTCTTAGTTGCAGCATGCAGGATCTTCACTGCATCACGTGGGGTCTTCTGTTTTGAGGCGCAGACTCTCTTGTTGTGGTGCACAGGCTCAGTGGTTGCAGCTAGAGGGCTTAGGGGCTCTGTGCCACGAAGGATCTTCCTTCCCTGACCAGGGACTGGGCCAATGTTCCTTGTATTGCAAGACAGATTCTCAGTCACTGGACCACAGGGAAGTCCTGTTAAGAGGGTTTATACTTGCTAATGTGGAAACAGTGTCAGACTTTATTTTGGGGGGCTCCAAAATCACTGCAGATGGTGACTGCAGCCATGAAATTAAAAGACGCTTACTCCTTGGAAGAAAAGTTATGACCAACCTAGATAGCATATTCAAAAGCAGAGACATTACCGACTAAGGTCCGTCTAGTCAAAGCTATGGTTTTTCCAGTAGTCATGTATGGATGTGAGAGTTGGACTGTAAAGAAGGCTGAGTGCCGAAGAACTGATGCTTTTGAACTGTGGTGTTGGAGAAGACTCTTGAGAGTCCCTTGGACTGCAAGGAGATCCAACCAGTCCATCCTAAAGGAGATCAGCCCTGGGATTTCTTTGGAAGGAATGATGCTGAAGCTGAAACTCCAGTACTTTGGCCACCTCATGTGAAGAGTTGACTCATTGGTAAAGGCTTTGATGCTGGGAGGGATTGGGGGCAGGAGAAGAATGGGAAAACCGAGGATGAGATGGCTGGATGGCATCACTGACTTGATGGACGCGAGTCTGAGTGAACTCCGGGAGTTGGTGATGGACAGGGAGGCCTGGCGTGCTGCGATTCATGGGGTTGCAAAGAGTCAGACACGACTGAGCAACTGAAGTGAAGTGAATGTTGATATTACTTCAAGTGGTAGGAGCAAAAGAGGCAAATATGGGAAGAAAAAGAAATAGACTAAAAGGAGGAACAAAAAGGAAATATTATACTGAAATGAAAGCATTTTGATAATCTCATTTACATAAAATCATATTTGTGTGTATATATACATATTTTCTAAAATCATATTTGTGTGTATATATACATATTTTCTGACCCACACAGGCAATGTGTAACAACTACAGTCATTGAGTGTGCTCTTGTAAGCACTCTGTGTGTACTAACTTACTTAACCATCACAACAACCCCAGGAGGTTCAAATGATTTATTACTGCTCATTTAACAAATGAGAAAACTAACAGGTTAAATAACTTTCCCAAAGTTAACACAATATTTAGTTCCTGGGCTTGTATTTGAACTCAGGCAGTGTGACCCTGAAGCCCTGGCCACTAGGCATATTGCTTCGTAACCAGTTATGTCCAGGGCTTATTGTTAAGCTAAATACACAATTGCAATGTCAGGTGTATAATATAATTTTATTTCCAAAAAAAGATAAACTCCAATAGATTGTATGCTTGTCTGAGCAAGAAAAAAATTTGCAGAAGTCTGCTAGGTTGTGGGCTATTAATTTATTAGCTCTTGTAGGTGGGGATGATGATAAAGACTTTTGTATCACTAATACATGTCTAATAAGCAGTCAGATAGTCTCCTACACAGCAAAAACAATTCATGAATCATTGAGGGTTCTTTTTTTTCTTTCTCATTTAGAGCTCTTTAACATTTAAGTAACATTTGTTCAGTGGGAATTTCAGACATGAAAAGCTTTATGAAGGAGGTGATATTTAGTATATAGGTAAGATTTTCAGAAATCATAGAATAGTGTGAGAAAAAATTCAGCAGAAAACTGCAAGTCATCTTCAAAACCTACATTGCTGCAGGAACCTGGGCCAGCACAAGCGTTTTTTCATGAAAGCAGGGTTGATAAGGGGCTTCTCTGGTGGCTCAGAGGAGAAGGATCCACCTGCACTGTAGGAGATGCAGGAGACACGGGTTTGATCCCTGGGTGGGGAAGATTCCCCTGGATGAGGGCACAGAAACCCACTCCAGTATTCTTGCCTGAATCCCATGGCCAGAGGAGCCTGGCAGGCTACAGTCCACGGGCTGGCAAAGAGTCCAACACGACTGAAGCGGCTGAGCACACATGCACGCGGTGTTGATGAACCTAGAGGAGTGCAGAGGTCTACACAGCGCCAAGTGCCAGGACATTCTCTGGGCAGGTGGACCCGCGACACTGAGCCTCTTAACACTGTGAGCCACACACCATGAGAAGATGACACAGATGCTGTGTGGGCACCTGACATGGCCCCAGCCTGGAAGTCCTCGATAAATATGGGCCCATCTAGAGATTGTCTTAGTCCATGTGGCTGATGAGTCCATAGGGTGTCAGGGCAGGCTGTGCCTGGCAGGGGCCTTCACTCCATCAGGTCCCTACACCTGCCTCAGGAACTTCATGCCACCCCTACTTTGCCAGAAGCAAAATAAATGTCCCCATCCTGAAAGGGGGCACATGTCCCTTCTCCTGCCTGCTTCTTGGCAGCAGCTGCTGCCCATGGTAGTTATACTTGCGCTGGTGGGAGGCGGGCGGGGATCCTCAGCGCTGGTTATGCAGATTTGGCCCTTCTCTTCTGTGTCCTAATGACAAGACATCAAAAGCAGCAGGGTGTAGTGGTGGGAGACGAAACAAATCAGCGCATAATGTAAAATTTAGGGTCAGCTATCTGGAGTCAAGCACAGCTGCTGCAATAGATTAACCGAGCTTTGAGCGTCTCTCATCCAAATTTTCTCACCTGGGAAAGAGTGTCTTGTAAACTAAAAATTATTTTCTTTAGATGTATAATTGTTTTGCACCCCTCCCATCATTAGTCAACACCAGTGTCAAAACCAATTTAGGAATTTGGTGCTCACTAAAAGGCACCTGCTGATGGATGAACTTTAGCTGTGATACATATCCTTAGATGCTAACTCTGCTTGCAACATGCCCGTTCACTAACCAGGGCACTCAACTATTGACTATGATTGTTCTGAAGTTATTTAAAGTAAAATACTGTCATGTCTTTCCATTCTCAAAATGTTTCCATGTAACTCAATTCAAACCATAAAATAATATTGAAGTGACATACTTATGGCCAGAGGGCAGACACTAAAAGGAGATTCATTAAAGAGTCACTGAACTGACACATTCAGTTATACACAGCTGGATAATACAGCAGGAATTCTCTTTGTTAAATAGAGGTACACAGAAAGATGTCTTTGTAATAGAGTTGGCTAAAGCCCAAAGGGCCTGTGTATTTCCAAGAAGAGATTTATTTCCTAATTTAACTGTACGGGGGGAAGAAATGCAACAACAAAAAGCAAACGAAGCCTTAGAGAAAGTTTCTAAAAGACAAGATCGGTCAGTTGAAAGGGATTTCCACAGCTGTTTCACAGTAGCAATAGCTCCATTAAAGTGGAAGCCTCGCATTTTAGGGTCACTTCCTTCAGTTTAAAACTCTGTAAGCTGAGGAATGCCATGCATACACAACCATACTCTTCCTACTTTGATATTATATAACTGGATAGTCTCTCTTCATTCCTAGTCATTTCTTTTTACTCATGTGATTCTACTCCCATTGATTAAATCAATTCTAAATTTACAGCCTCTAGGAAGGAAAGAACAAAGTAAAGCACTGACTTCTGCGTTTCAGAAGCCAAAGTCTTTATATAAACATTAAAGGTGGATGGACCTGAAACTATCACAACTTTGCTTGTTAATTGACTATACCCAATACAAAATAAAATGTTTTTTTAAAAAAAAAAAAAAAACAATAAAGGTGGGAAAATCATGATGTATGAAATTCAAGGTTAATTTTTTTCTACTTCAGAGAATGTAAAAATCATCTGGGCTGGGAAGAGGAGACAAATAGCAGAGAGAGGAAGTGAGATTCAGTTCAATTCAGTCGCTCGGTCATGTCCGACTCTTTTCGACCCCATGAATTGCAGCACGCCAGGCCTCCCTGTCCATCACCAACTCCCGGAGTTCACTCAGACTTGCGTCCATCGAGTCAGTGATGCCATCCAGCCATCTCATCCTCTGTCATCCCCTTCTCCTCCTGCCCCCAATCCCTCCCAGCATCAGAGTCTTTTCCAATGAGTCAACTCTTCGCATGAGGTGGCCAAAGTACTGGAGTTTCAGCTTTAGCATCATTCCTTCCAAAGAAATCCCAGGGCTGATCTCCTTCAGAACGGACTGGTTGGATCTCCTTGCAGTCCAAGGGACTCTCCAACACCACAGTTCAAAAGCATCAATTCTTCGGTGCTCAGCCTTCACTGTCCAACGCTCACATCCATACATGACTACTGGAAAAACCATAGCCTTGACTAGACGGACCTTAGTCGGAAAAGTAGTCTCTGCTTTTGAATATGCTATCTAGGTTGGTCATAACTTTTCTTCCAAGGAGTAAGTGTCTTTTAATTTCATGGCTGCAGTCACCATCTGCAGTGATTTTGGAGCCCAAGAAAATAAAGTCTGACACTGTTTCCACTGTTTCCCCATCTATTTCCCATGAAGTGATGGGACCAGATGCCATGATCTTCATTTTCTGAATGTTGAGCTTTAAGCCAACTTTTTCACTCTCCTCTTTCACTTTCATCAAGAGGCTTTTGAGTTCCTCTTCACTTTCTGCCATAAGGGTGGTGTCATCTGCATATCTGAGGTTATTGAGATTAGATGCTCTTAAATCCCTGGGAAGGGGCCCTGTACCCTCCCCCAACACCAGACCAAGTCAGCCACAGGGAGAATCCAACTCCTTAGACGGGTTTGGGGTTGGGGAATCCCACAGGAGCCTGTGACCTGAAACTCACTTTGCAGATTTCAGTAAGCAGCACATTTCTTTAAAATACATTATGCCATGCTTGGCATGGTAGCATTTGAGTAGCAAAGGCTGACATTAAGGTTTCTAGCCAAAAAAGGATGGGCATGGCATCAGAGAGCCCCTGTGGACCCAGAGTGGCACAAGGGAATGGCCACACATTTCTCGTGTCTTCCTGAGAGGGGCTGAGAAATTGCCAAAACAGACTCGATGAATGCTGATGTTTAGGACAAGGAAGATACAACTTTTGAGGACTCAATAACCAGATACGGCACAATCTTGCCAGTGCTACCAGGACAGATGACAAAATATCAGCCAAATCCAGGATTTGAGAAGATCCTGAATTGACTGAAAAGACCCTGAAACAATGGAAGAAACTCCAAATTAACCCAAGATTAAATTTCTCTCAAGTAAAACAGGGAATGTAAACTAAAAGTTAAATTTACTCTAAAGGAAAATTAAATCATATTTCTTAAACATTCAAATTTATAGGTTGAAAATCATAAGCACTTCACATGACTACGTCAAATGTAATTTTCTCACTGTCCAAACATAGATGATGATTACCATAAAGTTTAAAAAATGTTCTTAATATCCAATATCCAGCTTTCATCTATCAAGGAAAACATACATTCAGTGATTTTTTAAAAAATTGGATCATTTGAAGCTGTTGAAATGATTAAATCTCTTCACTATCAAAATGGATTTGATTATTAGAGTTAGGCAGACCAAGAGTCTTATAAATGAAATTAAGAGGTGATAACCTATGTATGACATTTTAGTTAAAGGTTTTTTAATCCTAATTATTTGTCTGAGTGTCTGTGATCAGAGGGCTTCACAGACAGCACTAGTGGTAAAGAATCCCACTGCTAATCCAGGAGACATAAGAGACGGGAGTTCGATCCCTGGTTTGGGAAGATCCCCTGGAGAAGGGCATGGCAACCCACTCCAGTATTCATGCCTGGAGAACTCCCATGGGCAGAGGAGCCTGGCAGGCTACAGTCCATAGCGTCACAAAGAGTCTGACACGACTGAAGTGAGTTAGCACTCACGTACCCATATGATGGGAACAAAGAATAAAGTATAAAGGAAACTTTCTAGAATTCCCACATTCAAATGATTACCATCTTGAAACAATCACACTGGAAAACCACTGACATCTAAAGGATTGATGCTGAAAATATTCTTGGAATCCCTCTTTTGAAGTTGGCTTCTGAGATGGTATACAAGCCCCATAAGAAAATACGTGCTGTCACTCAAGAAAGGTAGACATTCAAGAAAGGTAGTCTTGAAGTAGTCTAAAAGTCTTTATAATCAGACTTTATCTTTGACTATTAATAATATTTCTAAACTTGATACACTTACCCAATAAATTGGTCCCAAACAGTATTAATGGGGTTCACAGCACAAAACTATCCTCAAAGAATGCCCCACTGAAAATATCCAAAGCATCACACTTCTGAAGGACAGCTAATGAGCTACCAAAGGATTGCCACAAATGATGAAAGATGCACACTCATTCAATAAGGGAGGAAAGACAGTTAATACTATGAACTTTGACCAAGTGATCTATGATGACTCATGAACTAAATCCTCTTAACATTTTTTTTCTTTTTAAAAAGCAAAACAATAATATCACATCAAAGAAAGGGAGAAAAGCATAGCAGAGGCAAACCAGCTGGAGTATTCTCCAAGGAACATACTCAAGCATTCTGAAAAACTGACAGTGCAAAAAGAGATGACCTTACACATCTTTAAAATAAGTCTCTTTGAAAAGCACTGAAACATGTATATTATCATATGTGAAATAGATCGCCAGTCCAGGTTCGATGCATGAGACAGGGTGCTCAGGGCTGATGCACTGGGATGACCCTGAGGAATGGGATGGGGAGGGAGGTGGGAGAGGGGTCCAGGATGGACACATGTACACCCATGGCTGATTCATGTCAATGTATGGCTAAAACCACCGCAATATTGTAAAGTAATTAGCCTCCAATTAAAAAATAATAAAATAAAATAAAAATAAATACATAAAATAAGTCTCTCTGACAGTCTTCCTTCCTTGCCCCCTAAAAGGATTGTAGGCGGTGTGTCTGAATGTTGCCTATCGTCAGTCTCTAATTCCAACCATATAGAAGATGAATTAAATGAACTATGTTCCAAAGGGAAATTTTAAACATTATGTTAATATTCATGAGTGGAGTGAGTTTCTAGTATTTAACAAACATTAAATGCATCAGGGGACTTCCCTGGCAGTCCAGTGACTGAGTCTCCACGACTCCAGTTCGGGGGGGAGCAGGTTTGACACCTGATCAGGGAACTAAGATCCAACTTGCCAAGATGTGCAGCCAAAAACAAATGACTGCATCAGCACTGACCAGTGAGAAAGATATGTCAGCTAACAACACGAGCCACTTACAACAGACATTCACACTGTTGTTGTTTAGTCACTGTGTCTTGTCCAACTCTGTCATGACCCCACAGACTCTAGCCTGCCAGACTCCTCTGTCTGCGGGATTTGCCAGGCAAGAATACTGCAGTGGGTTGCCATTTCCTTCTCCAGGAGATCTTTTCAACCCAGGGATCAAACCTGTGTCTCCTGCATTTCAAGCAGATTCTTTACCACTGATCCACCAGGGAAGCCGGACGCTATTGTCCTGGACATATTTGAACACGGCTCATGGCTGTTTCTTAATGGGAGAAATACACCCTTTTCACATAGAGGGAGGTGATTTTTCTTTGTGTGAACTGAATATGAAACACAACACCTCTAATTGCAACCTATCTTTTCAAGTCTGTTTTTTGCTTCAGAAAAGGTAAAAAACACATCGTACAGTAGGTAGTTTTATCTGTTCAGAAGATTTTAAAAGTAAAATGATACTACTCTATCAAACAGAAAAGGGCCTCCTATTTTTTTTTTCCTTTTTCTTGAAATTAAAGTACAGTTGATGTGCTATATTATGTTATAGGTATATAATACAGTGATTAGGAACTTTTTTAAGTTATACTCCATTTAGAGTTACTATAAAATACTTGCTGTTCCCTGTGCTGTACAGTATATCCTTGTAGCTTATTTTATACCTAACAGTTTGTACCCCTTACTCTCCTGCCCTATATTGCTCCTCCCCCCTTCTCTCTTCCCATTGTGTTTGTTTCTTCTTTATTCTCTATATTTGTGTTTTCTTCCTTTTTATTATCAAAATTGCCTGGAGTCTAAGTTTTATTGGAGGAAACTGTACTATAATCGGGAGAAGGCAGTGGCACCCCACTCCAGTACTCTTGCCTGGAAAATCTCATGGATGGGGGAGCCTGGTAGGCTGCAGTCCATGGGGTCGCTAAGAGTCAGACACGACTGAGTGACTTCACTTTCACTTTTCACTTTCATGCATTGGAGAAGGAAATGGCAACCCACTCCAGTGTTCTTGCCTGGAGAATCCCAGGGACGGGGGAGCCTGGTGGGCTGCTGTCTATGGAGTTGCACAGAGTCGGACACGACTGAAGCGACTTAGCAGCAGCAGCAGCATACTATAATCAGTTATTGATAATAGTGGAATAAGGATAAAAGAGCTCATTTTATAATATCAGATACTTAGGGGTTCCCTGGTGATTTAGACAGTAAAGAATCTACTTAAGACAGTATGGCTTTAGTGAAAGTTTACACACATAAATCAATGGGGCAAAATGGAGAGCCCAGAAACAGACCTACAAAAATATAGTCAATTTAATTTTAATACAAATGCAAAAGCAATTCTGTGGATAAAAGATAAGTTCTTTCCACAAATGGTGCTGAAACAGTTGGATGTGTGTGTGTGCTAAGTCACTTCAGTTGTATCAGACTCTTTGTGATTTTATGGACTATAACCCACCAGGCTTTTCTGTCCATGGGATTCTTCAGGCAAGAATAGTGGAATGGGTTGCCATGCCCTCCTCCAGGGGATCTTTCCAACCCAGGGATCAAGCCCGTGTCTCTTATATTTCCTGCACTTGCAGGCAGGTTCTTTACCCCTAGTGCTACTTGGGAAGCCCGAAACAATTGGAAATTCATATGCAAAATTATATGCCTCAACCCACACTTCATATCCTATTTAAATAATTAGTTTATATATGGATCATGGACCTATAATTTATAATTCATAAAATTATAAATCTTCTGATAAACCACAGGAGAGAATGTTCATGAGTTTGGGTTGTGAAGAATTCTTATGAATAACACTAGCAGCTTGATCCATAAGAAAATAATAGATTGATTCTATTGCATCATAACTAAAATCATCTTCTCAGTAAAAGATGGTTAAGAAAGTGAAAAATAAACTACAGAAAATATCTTCAAATCTCGAATCCAACAAAGGATTTATACCCATAATTTAAAGAACTCTCAAACAGTAAGAAAACAAATGTTGTTCAGTCACCCAGTCGTGTCTGACTCTTTGCGACCCCAGGAACTGTAGCACTCCAGTCCTCCCTGTCCCTCACCACCTCCCAGAGTTTGCCCAAATTCATGTTCATTGCATCAGTGATGCCATCCAACCATCTCATCCTCTGATGCCCTCTTCTCCTTCTGCCCTCAATCTTTCCCAGCATCAGGGACTTTACCAATGAGTCATCTGTTCACATTCGATGACCAAAATACTGGAGCTTCAGGCTCAGCATCAGTCCTTGCAGTGAATATTCACGGTTAATATACCTTATGATAGACTGGTTTGATGTCTTTGCTGTCCATGGGACTTTCAGGAGTCTTTTCCAGCACCACAGATCAAAGGCATCAATTCTTTGGCAATCTGCCTTCTTTACTGTTCAGCTCTCACAACCGTACATGACCACTGGGCAGATCAGAGCCCTGACTATGCAGACCTTTGTTGGCAGAGTAATGTCTCTGCTTTTCAACACACTGTCTAGGTTTCTCATCACTTTCCTGCCAAGAAGCAACTGTCTTCTGATTTCATCACTGCTGTCACTGTCTGCGGTGATTCTGGAGCCCAAGAAGAGGAAATCTGTTGCTCAGTTCAGTTCAGTTCAGATCAGTCACTCAGTTGTGTCTGACTCTTTGTGACCCATGGACTGCAACACGCCAGGCTTCCCTGTCCATTACCAACTTCCGGAGCTTGCTCAAACTCATGTCCATAGAGTCAATGAGGCCATCCAACCATCTCATCCTCAGTCATCCTGTGCTCTTGCCTTCAATCTTTCCCAGCACCAGAATCTTTTCTAGGGAATCAGTTCTTCGCATCAGATGGCCATCCCCATGAACAGTATGAAAATCTGTCACTATTTCCACAGTTTCCCCTTCTATAGGCCATGCAGTAATAGGGCCGGATGCCATAATCTTAGGTTTTTAAATATTGAGTCGTAAGCCGACTCTTTCACTTTTCTCCTTCACCCTCATCAAGAGCCTCTCTAATTCCTCTTCACTTTCTGCCATTAGAGTGGTATCATCCACATATCCGAAGGTGCTGATGTTTCTCCTGCCTATCTTGATTCCAGCTAGTAGCTTTTTCGGCCCAGAATTTCTCAGGATGTGTTCAACACATAGGTTAAACAATCAGGGTGACAGGGTGATAGCAGATGGTCCTATCATACTCCTTTCTCAATCTTGAACCAATCAGTTTTTCCATTCCAGGTTCTAACTGTTGCTTCTTGGCCCACATACCAGTTTCTCAGGAAACAGGTAAGATGGTGTGGTATTTCCATCTCTCTAAGAGCTTTTCCACAGTTTGTCATTATCCACACAGTCAAAAGATTTAATGTAGTCGATGAAACAGAGATGTTTTTCTGAAATTCCTTTGCTTTCTCTATAATCCAATGAATGTTGGCAATTTGATCTCTAGTTCCTCTTCCTTTTCTAAACCCAGTTCGGACAAATGGAAATTCTTGGTTCACATAATGCTGAAGCCTAGCACACAAGATTTTAAGCATGACCTTACTGGCACAGGAGATGAATACAACTGTCCAGTTAGCACATTCTTTGATAACTACCCTTCTTGGGAATTGGAATGAGGATTGACCTTTTCCAGTCCTGTGGCCACTGCTGGGTCTTCTAGATTTGCTGACATAATGAATGTAAAACCTTGATGGCATCATCTGCTACAGAACTGAAAAGTCCTCCTGGAATTTCATCACATCCACTAGCTTTACTAACAGCAGTGCTTCTTAAGGCAACTTGACTTTGCACTCCAGAATGTCTGGATCTGGGTAACTAACCACACCATCGTAGTAATCCGTTTCATTAAGATCTTTTTAATCCAGTTCTTCCATGTATTCTTACCATTTCTTCTTGATCTCTGTAGTGTCTACTAGCTGTCTACCATTTTTATCCCTTATTGTGCCCATCTTTGGGTGGAATGCTCCCTCGATGTTTCCAGTTTTCCTGATGAGATCTCTAGTCGTTCCCCTTTTGTTGTTTCCTTCTGTTATTAAGCATTGTTCATTGAAGAAGGCCTTTGTGTCTCTTCTAGCTGTTTTTTGGAACTCTGCATTTAATTGGATGTACCTTTCCCTCTCTCCTTTGCTTTTCGCTTCTCTTCTTTAGTCTGCTATTTGTAAAGCCTCCTCAGATAACCACTTTGCCTTCTTGCTTTTATTTTCCTTTGTTTGCCACCTCCTGTACAATATTATGGACCTCTGTCTACAGTTCTTCAGGCACCCTGTTAACTAGATCTAGCCCCTTAAATCTGTTTGTTACCTCTACTGTGAATTGATACGGGATTTGATTTAAATCATACCTGGCTGGCATATTGTTTTTCCTGGTTTTCTTCAGTTTAAGCCTGAATTTTGCTATGAAAAGCTGACGATCTGAGTCACAGTCATTTCCAGGTCTTGCTTTGCTGACTGTATACAGCTTCTCCATCTTTGGCTACAAAGAATTTAACCAATTTGATTTCAGTATTGATCACTTTTGATGTCCATATGTAAAGCTGTCTCTTCTGTTGTTGAGAAATGGTATTTGCTATGACTAGTGCATTCTCTTGGCAGAATTCAGTTAACCTTCGCCCTGCCTCATTTTGTTCTCCAAGGCCAAAGTTGCCTGTTACTCCACGTATATCAGGACTTCCTACTTTTGCATTCCAGTCCCTGACGATGAATCGAAAATTGTTTTTAGGTGTTAGTTCTAGGAAGTCTTCTAGATCTTCATAGAACTGATCAATTTCAGCTTCTTCGGCATGGGTGGTAAGAGCATAGACTTGGATTCAGCATACTGTGATGTTAAATAGCTTGCCTAGGAAATGAACCGAGATCATTGTGTCATTTTTGAGGTTGCATCCAAGTACTGTATTTTGGACTCTTTTGTTGATTCTGAGCGCTACTCCATTTCTCCTGTGGGATTCTTGTCCACAGTAGTAGATATAATGGTCTTCTGAATTCAGTTCACCCATTCCCATCTATTTTAGTTCACTGATTCCTGGGATGTTGATGTATATTCTTACCATTTCCTGCTTTACCACATCCAATTTTCTTTGATTCATGGCCCTGCATTCCAGGTTCCTATACAATACTGTTCTTTGCATCATTAGATTTTACTTGCATCGCCAGAGAAAAAATATCTAATAAAAAATGGACAAGAGTTTTGAACAGACATTTCACCAAAAAAGATATTCAGATCACAAATCTGCACATGAAAAAATGCTCACCATCTTAAAGCCATAATGAGATGCCATTACACACTTCTTAGAAAGGATAAGAAATGAAAAGGACAAAACAGACAATAAAATTGACCAATGATGCCAAGTGCTGACAAGGAGGCAGAGAAACCAGAACTCTTACATCTTGTTGGTGGGAATGCAAATTGGTAAAGTCGGTTTGGAAAACAATTTGGCAGTTTCTTATACACTTAAATGCACATTTACCATATTAGCTGCAACCTCATTCCTAGGAATTCATTTACCCTGGAAAAATGAAAACTCACATTCACACAAAACCCTGAGTTGACAGAGCATCGTGTTTACAGCAGCATTGTTTATAATCCCCAAAACCTAGAAATAGTCTGAGTATTCTACACTGGTGAATAAATCAACAAAAACTCTGGCACAATAAAATACTGCTAGCAGTAAGAAGAAGTACACTATTGACAGACACAGATGAATCACGACTGCATTCTGCTAAGTGAAAGACACCAGACTCAAAGGACTGCAAACTGTATTATTTCACTTGTACGACTTTCTAGAAAAGGCAAAACTATCGATACTAAAACAGATAAGTGTTCCCAGGAGTTGGAGATGGGGAGGATTTTACTACAAACTGGCAGCATGAGGGGATATTTTGGCAATGAAGGAGCTGTTCTTTATCTTGATTGTGGTAATGGTTACAAGACTCTATACATTTGTCAAAACTCACAGATATATGCACAGAAATATTAGTTAATTTTATATTATGTACATTGTTTAGTAATCTAAGACATATAAACAATATAAAAATCTGTTTTTCTGTGTGCAGACTATCTTAAATGTACAGGTGAGAATCCTGTGACGTGAAATGTAAGTCGCTCGATCATGTCTGACTCTGCGACCACATGAACTGTAGCCAACCAGGCTCCTCTATCCATGGGATTCTCTGGGCAAGAGTACTGGAGTGGGATTTTCCTGACCCAGGGACTGAATTTCGGTCTCTTGAATTGCAAGCAGATTCTTTACCATCTGAGCTACCAGGGAAGACCTAAAGAATCTTGTACCATTCTCAAAAACAAAACAAAACAAAACAAAGAAAACTTCAAAGCATAAAGAAAGAGAAGCAAGAACTTTCCCAGGACTGCACTACTCAGAACTCTTAAAATGTCAAGGTATGAAAAGTTTACTGTCTGCTTTTATACATGACTGCTCAATTCAGCTTGACCTCTCACCTTGGGTTTCAAAAGAACAAAAACAGAATAATGGAAACAAAACATTTGGCATCATGCTATTTAATGACCTGTAATTGCATCTCCATTAGCTCTGCTGCACCAAGTCTAATCTTAGAGGCTGTTCCCCTCACAGGAGAAAGGAGTAATAAGGGTACTGCTCTCTGAGCCATTTTCTCGTAGATCAAGGTTTTCTCGAAGTTTCAATCTATTCAATTCAAAATGTGCCTGAGCCCTCAGTTCCAAAGTTTCCTCTTCAAGGCAACATTTCTCATAAAATGTCATCAACCAGAAGTATTATACAGAACATGTGGCAATGTGAAGCTTTTAAATGACAAGAAAATTAAGAACTGAGCTAACAGAATATTGTACAAAAAGGATCGCTGCTAAGAAAAAATCAATGCATTTCATTTCAAAATCACCTAGTGGATAACTTGCGTAAGATATATGGACTGCTGTATAGTTGTTTGGTTTTCTCTTGTATCTGTAAACCATGGTTCTTGCTGACTAAAATCTTCAGTCACACCAAGAAAGACTTCTGATTATTAGACACAAATCAACAGATATAACCATACCCTGAGTGTCTGTATCTATGCCTATAGGATGTAGTTTATCAATCTTTGAACCTTTGTATATATGCATATATATACATATATATGTGTTTTTGTTTATATAGCATATAAATGAAAAACTATAAGTTATATAAAATTGTCCAGATCCATGTCATTTTAGATAAGGAAGATGGCCAAGAGTGTTGACTGTGGCCTTGACTCCTTTGTAAAACAAAGAGCATGTCTCAACCACTTTACTCTCTAGAAATGTCTAGGCTATACTGGTAGTAGAGGATACAGAGAATTCCAACAACACGGGTTTTCTGCATGCCTAACTAGGGTTGAACCTAGTTGCAGTATCTCTTTTTGTGTGCCTGATTGGTTGGGCCCCCACAGAAGGCACAAAACAAGGTAAATTTTAATTACTGCTCAAGTTTAAGGGTCCTACTAAGGTATAAGATAAGCAGATGAGTCACATACTTCTATATAAAAATCAGAGATAGTCATAAAACCATTAGATATACTTCTAGATAAAAGTCAGAGATAGTCATAAGACCATTAGATAAACTGTACTAGGTGAAAAATCTTATTTCATATTTAATCTCCTCCTTAGATAATTCATGAACTCCTTATTGCCAAATTCATACTTAGATTGAAGAAAGTGGGGAAAACCACTAGACCATTCATATATGACCTAAATCAAATCCCTTATGATTATACAGTGGAAGTGAGAAGTAGATTTAAGGGACTAGATCTAATAGATAGAGTGCCTGATGAACTATGGATGGAGGTTCGTGACATTGTATAGGAGACAGGGATCAAGACCATCCCCATGGAAAAGAAATGCAAAAAAATCAAAATGGCTGTCTGGGGAAGCCTTACAAATGCTGTGAAAAGAGGAGAAGCGAAAAGCAAAAGAGAAAAGGAAAGATATAAACATCTGAATGCAGAGTTCCAAAGAATAGCAAGGAGAGATAAGAAAGCCTTCTTCAGCAATCAATGCAAAGAAATAGAGGAAAACAACAGAATGGGAAAGACTAGAGATTTCTTCAGAGAAGGAAATGGCAACCCACTCCAGTGTTCTTGCCTGGAGAATCCCAGGGACGGGGGAGCCTGGTGGGCTGCCGTCTATGGGGTCACACAGAGTCAGACACGACTGAAGCGACACAGCAGCAGCACCAGCAGCAGCAGAGATCTCTTCAAGAAAACTAGAGACACCAAGGGAACATTTCATGCAGAGACGGGCTCAATAAGGACAGAAATGGTCTGGACCTAACAGAAGCAGAAGGTATTAAGAAGAGGTGGCAAGAATACACAGAAGAACTGTACAAAAAAGATCTTCACGACCCAGATAATCACGATGATGTGATCATTCACCTAGAGCCAGACATCCTGGAATGTGAAGTCAAGTGGGCCTTAGAAAGCTTCACTATGAACAAAGCTAGTGGAAGTGATGGAATTCCAGCTGAGGTCTTTCAAATCCTGAAAGATGATGCTGTGAAAGTGTTGCACTCAATACGCCAACAAATTTGGAAAACTCAGCAGTGACCACAGGACTGGAAAAGGTCAGTTTTCATTCCAATCCCAAAGAAAGGCAACGCCAAAGAATGCTCAAACTACCGCACAATTGCACTCATCTCACGTGCTAGTAAAGTAATGCTCAAAATTCTCCAAGCCAGGCTTCAGCAATATGTGAACCATGAACTTCTAGATGTTCAACCTGGTTTTAGAACAGGCAGAGGAACCAGAGATCAAATTGCCAACATCTGCTGGATCATGGAAAAAGCAAGGGAGTTCCAGAAAAACATCTATTTCTGGTTTATTGACTATACCAAAGCCTTTGACTGTGTGGATCACAATAAACTGTGGAAAATTCTGAGAGAGATGGGAATACCAGACCACCTGACCTGCCTCTTGAGAAACCTGTATGCAGGTCAGGAAGCAACAGTTAGAACTGGACATGGAACAACAGACTGGTTCCAAATAGGAAAAGGAGTCCGTCAAGGCTGTATATTGTCATCCTGCCTATTTAACTTCTATGCAGAGTACATCATGAGAAACGCTGGACTGGAAGAAACACAAGCTGGAATCAAGATTGCCGGGAGAAATATCAATAACCTCAGATATGCAGATGACACCACTCTTATGGCAGAAAGTGAAGAGGAACTAAAAAAGTGAAAGAGGAGAGTGAAAAAGTTGGCTAAAGCTCAACATTCAGAAAACTAAGATCATGGCATCTGGTCCCATCACTTCATGGAAAATAGATGGGGAAACAGTGGAAACAGTGTCAGACTTTATTTTTTTGGGCTCCAAAATCACTGCAGATGGTGACTGCAGCCATGAAATTAAAAGACGCTTACTCCTTGGAAGGAAGGTTATGGCCAACCTAGATAGCATATTCAAAAGTAGAGATGTTACTTTGCCAACAAAGGTCCATCTAGTCAAGGCTATGGTTTTTCCAGTAGTCATGTATGGATGTGAGAGTTGGACTGTGAAGAAAGCTGAGTGCCAAAGAATTGATGCTTTTGAACTGTGGTGTTGGAGAAGACTCTTGAGAGTCGCTTGGACTACAAGGAGATCCAATGAGTCCATTCTAAAGGAGATCAGTCCTGGGTGTTCATTGGAAGAACTAATGCTGAAGCTGAAACTTCAGTATTTTGGCCACCTCATGCGAAGAGTTGACTCATTGGAAAAGACTCTGATGCTGGGAGGGATTGGGGCAAGAGGAGAAGGAGACGACAGAGGATGAGATAGCTGGTTGGCATCACCGACTCGATGGACATGAGTTTGTGTGAACTCTGGGAGTTGGTGATGGACAAGGAGGCCTGACGTGCTGAGATTCATGGGGTCGCAAAGAGTCGACTGAGTGACTGAACTGAACTGAACTTAGACAATTCTGCCTAATCTGTGACCTATTTTTCATATTATGCAGTAAATAAATGTAGCATCCCTCTCTACTTCAAAGATGAGAAAAAATGAAATTATATATGTAGAAACATTTTTAAAAGAAAATGGCACTAGACAGATGCAAGATAATATTTTCTTTACTAGCTACTAATGACACTCTCTTTAATACATAGTAACTCTCTATATGGGCTTCTCAGGTGGTTCAGCTGGTTAAGAATCCACCTACCAATGCAGGAGACTCAAGAGACATGGGTTCAATCCCTGGGCCAGGAAGATCCTCAGAAATATGTAGTGACAAGCTACCCCAGTAATCTTGCCCAAAGAATCTCATGGACAGAGGAGTCGGGGGGGCTACAGTCCATGAGGTTGCAGTCAGAAATGACTGAACATGTCCACACACGCTGGCAACTTTCCAGATAGTAAATCTATCAGCTAGATTGTTAGTTCATATCTGTGTTGTGTAAACATTGCTTAAGCCAGTTTAAGCAGTAGTATAAGAATGATGTTCTGCCAAGTGCTTTGCACTGGTAATAAATGGACACAAATCATCAATATATACCATCCCCTTAAAACCTGGACTTTTGTAGACACCATAGGAAGACGTCATAGGAAAATTTTGAAGATGAACATTTTATGTCCTTAAACTCTCCAAAACTGTTTCTCCTGAGAATGACCTTGTTGGCTATGGTGGGTTTCCTAAAGTGGTTAAAAACAGGAAAGAGGAAATTCATTAGCCAAGGCCAACCCGGTGTTTACAGTATCTTAGTCACTGAAGACTGTAGAACAGTCTTTCAAATTAATTTAGACCACCTTACACATCACAATCCATCCTGAATATTCATTGGAAGGACTGATGCTGAAGCTGAAACTCCAATACTTTGATCACCTGATGCAAAGAACTCACTCATTTGAAAAGACCCTGATGCTGGGAAAGATTGAAGGCGGGATGAGAAGGGGATGACAGAGGATGAGATGGTTGGATGGCTTTACCAGTTCGATGGACATAAGTCTGAGTAAACTCTGGGAGTTGGTGATAGACAGGAAAGTCTGGCGTGCTGCAGTCCATGGGGTTACAAAGAGTCAGACACGACTGAGCGACTGAACTGAACTGAACACATCAAAAACATCACACAAACCTTTTTTTACTTTCAAATCATACATTCTGATTGCCTTATTCTTTTACTACATTTGTAATAGCTTTGCTTTATAATTTACTTATGAGGAGCCAACGAGGTGGAGAATAGATATTTCTACTGAGTTGCATCTTCAAATAGCATTTTAGCACAAACAAGGAATTTAGGTTATTTTAAACATCTAAGGCATCCCATGGATGGAGGAGCCTGGTAGGCTGCAGTCCATGGGGTCGCTAAGAGTCGGACACGACTGAGCAACTTTGTTTTCACTTTTCACTTTCATACATTGGAAAAGGAAATGGCAACCCACTTCAGTGTTCTTGCCTGGAGAATCCCAGGGATGGGGGAGCCCAGTGGGCTCCTGGCTATGGGGTCGCACAGAGTCAAACACGACTGAAGCGACTTAGCAGAGCAGAAGGCATCCCAGGTAGCGCTAGCGGTAAAGATCCTGCCTGCCAATGCAGAAGATGTAAGAGAGGCTGGTTCCATCCCTGGGTGGGGAGGATCCCCTGGAGGAGTGCATAGCAATCCACTCCAGTATTCTTGCCTGGAGAATCCTACACACCAGAGGAACCTGGCAGGCTGCAAGTCATAGGATTGCACAGAGTCAGAACTCAACTGAAGCGACTTTGCACCACGCAGGCAAATGTCTAAAATTACTAGAATGAGAAAACTAGAAAGGTCTCCAAAGCTCATGTAGTTTAACCATCTTACCAGGCCAACCAGTTGACATAAATTATCTCACTTAATCTTTACAATAAATCTAAAAAGGAATAATTATTAACCCCATTTTCTGTATGGGAAACCAGACATCTAGAGTTTATGTGATTTGCTCCAGGTCACACAGTTTATGAATAAGAAATGTGGAATGCCAATGCACATTTGTCTGATTCAAAATGTTTTCTTTTCCCTCCACGTTGAACCTCCTCATCTGCCAGCAGTAGGAGTGGCAAGGAGTTTATTCCTCCTAATACAGCAAATCTTAAACTGTTCAACAATAGATATTTCTGGTGTCAAACAACTAACTAGGAAAGATTATACTATGCCATAAAAATTCCAATTATTCTTTGTTATCAATAACTATATTCTGATCAGTACTGATGGGGGCGGTGGGGAGGAACGCATCCTAAACCTACATTTTCGTTTTGAAGAGAATCCTTAAAATCAGTCTACCATACATTGGCTTTCAGATTATAATCAGATCCTTTTCTGTTCCTTAAAAATGAAGGCTTAGGACTCCTCCAATGTTGTATCATTTCTTGACTTAGGTCTCAGAATCCTGCCTAATAAATCAGGATGAATTTAATGTGAAAAAGTGCTCATGCAGACAATATCAGCATATCAGCCAACCTTTTAATTCTTAAAAGAACTTCTAAATGATTCCTATAGAATATCTTGTTCTAATCATAGTTACATTCTGATGGATATGCCTGGATAAATTACTTATAAAAATACATAGAAAGTAGGAGACTAAATCGAACAGTTACTGGGATAATATAAGCTTATCTAAATGTTATATATGATTATTCGAAAATCTTTTACCTTGATGACAGTTGTTGCTTAGTTACAGCTTCCATCATCTCCTACTCAAAGGTTCCCATCACTTCTAATAAGACACAACAAAATCATGCATATAGCATTCTTATTTCCTACTTGTGGTAGTGAAGGACATGTGTTTAGTTTGATAAGTATCTATAGAGAGCGACCTAGGAAAAACCTGAGGTCCTAGAACAGTGTTATCTGGCATTATATGAGACAGAGATGGCATCTATAATGAGTTTCCATCACCTCTCCAGCTCTCTCCCACTCTATGGCTTTCTCCATATTTTCTGCTTCTCTTCTTTCATTCCAGAAGCACTTGGCTTGACTCCAAGAATCTCTTCATCTACTCACTTCTCAGTTTATTTTCATGTCCCTTACACCTAAAAAATGATCTCCCCATTTGAGGATTTGGCCAGTGTCCTGACCTACCCATCAATCCTCAGCAGAGGGGGCTCCAAAATTGTTAATTCCAAGTCTCAATGCCACAAACTAGCTCCTGGAAATCACTTACTAATTGGAACTAAACTGATATTTTATATACTGAATTGCTCCAGAAGCATTATGATACCCCTTCAGATAAACAATGTTACACAAACAACCAGCAATAGAAATCCATTCAAAATCTGATTTTTAAGCAATTCCTTATTGAAAACAGCAAAACAATGTAACACCATTATTCTACAGTTCTGTGTTAAACAATTTAGTCACACATTCATGGGTAAGTTCATAAAGTGAAATCCCAATATGAAATGACTGTTGTACAATCAGGATACCTGTTCTATTACCCAACATCAGCCTATACTCAACATGCAACAACTAGCAAGCATGTACTCTGTGCCAGGCACTAAATATGGACTTAGCTATATTTAATAATTACATAGAATTATGCTATTGATGAGCTTGATTCACATTTCCAAGACCATAACAATATTCATATGGAGTTATAAGTCTTATATAGAGAAATCTAAATGATTTTCAGCATTACTTACCAATATATTATGGAAATGTAAACATTTTTAAATGCCTTAGTTCTCAAGTTTAAAACTACCATATCTCTTCTTCCCCATTTTCAAAATTCTAACACACCTCTTCCCCCTAATGTATATAAATTAGATTCACTAAGGAAAGAACTAATATTCTCTCTAAGCAAATTACAAATAATGTGTCAAACTATGAAAAAACACAATTGCAAGATTAAACATAAGATGAAACCAAAGTAAATACCATTTAAATAACCGGAATCCAAATGTAAGGGGATTTATAGATACAAATATTGATCAATTTTACACTGCCAGAGTAATACATCACACATTAAAAGCCTGATATTACATGCCTATTGTATAAAACACGCCCATGTCAACTTGCAATTTATTTGTGTTGCAAGGTCATGGAAAATATTCCAGTAACTAATCCTCTGTTGGAATCACCCAATGAGCTTAATTATAGACTTGACTATAATGAAGACTCCTTACATCAAGTACTTGCTTGGAAATCTAACTCCACATACTCTAGAAATTTTGAAAATATTTAGATACTTCATTATCACAAAAATACTTACAGTAGAAGTTCCTTTTTGCTCGTGGGTTCATCATTTGGGGATGTTTTCATCAGGAGTCATCATGCTTTTGATCTTTAATGCCGTTCTTCCTCCAAGGCTTCTTGTCCGTAATTTCCCAAACAGAGTCACTTGTACTAACAAGACATCGTCCCATACTGTTTCCTTTTTGTGTGTGAATGTTACCCTGTAGATCGATTTCCTGTCCAGAAACACTCAAAAGTGAACAAATGCTGCTGTATGCAAGTGAAAATGTGATACTCAAACACTGTTTTTGCAGTTTGGTTCAGGAAGAAATTCCCTCATTGAAAGAAGGAGCTACATCACAGTTGTCCCAGAGAACTTAAAAGGCAGAAGTTTCTTCCTTGTGAATGAGCATGTCCAGATTGCCGGTCATTTACTTGCATTAGTTTGTGGCTCAAGTACTACTGCACCCAAAGCATCGTGTGCTGTGCGCAGCCTAAAGACACTCCCAATTGCCACAGTAATAATATCCCAACTATATTTTAAAATCAGGCTTAGTATGCTTTGAAGTACATAATGTTTTCCATTCCTGAAAGGACAAAGAGATCTACATTGTCAAAGTTTATTTTTAAGCTCATGTGCTTGCTAAGTGCAGTGGCGAGCAGGCTTTCCGTGCCTGTAGTACCATAGCTGGAACCTATTAATGCAAACAGATGAATCGTTGGCTTGGTTCCACATGGGCTTTTATTTCCTTTTTTTTATTTTTTTTTAAAAAAAAACCTTATCTAAATTGTACTGATTATAATTTCTTAAATCAAGAATGCTATCACTTTTCTGAGCTTGCTTGTTTGAATTTGATCAGTACAGAAGCAATGCAAGCCAGGCAAAGAAGAGGAAGGTTTCCAATAGCTTTTGCAGAGATAAGAAAGTTAGTAATTAGAGGCAGCTCCTGTTTCTGGAGTAAGTTTGAGGGGCATTTGGAGACAATGAAAATGACAACAAATTTTAAATAAAGAAACCAAAGATAAAAAAATGAAAGGCAGAGTGAGAGAGAGGAGAGAAGAGGGAGAGGTAAGGAGAGCAAGTGAGCCAAAGCCAGAGTGAGAGAGAGAGACGGGGGTGCTTTGACCATTAACAATAATTCTTCACATATTTTCTTATTGTTGGGAAAGCAAATTGCTCTGGCTTGTATAACCCCCTACCAGTCTGCTCAACCCACCAAAATTAGCCCACATGTCATCTAATACCAGACTAAGACTTGTGGAAACACATTACTGCTGTATTAGAGCCGTAACAAAATACAGCTGAGCAGTGAGTGTAAGGCGGTCGGGTGACCCTGAGGTAATACAACCCGTGTTATGGAATTTCTAGCCCAAATTTTAAACATCTGGTTTTGATATGATAATAAATGTGATAATGTACATTAAATACCAGTATTCAGGTAACCTAATCTTTCCATCTGACTAAAACAATGCACGCTTTTCAAATCATGTGGGAGTGAGAGAAATTGGACAGACACATATTTATGCCTGCATATACCAAAGTAACCCTCACCAGGCACAAACGTACGTGCATACATAAGCGGCGAAAGCATATAAACTGACTTCATTCAGAATTGAGTGAGTTGTCACTGAATCCTTTCCATGCTCTCTTTTTTGGACATCTCTTTGCACAGTTGCACTAACTGGTAGGAGAGAGGGGGGAATGGAAAGGGAAAGTGAAAAATAATAATGCTAATTGGACCAGACGGAGATGTGAACCCCTGACCTTTGCTTCATTAGTACCATCTCATGCTACAATCTGATGAAGTATCCAGCCACTGGCAACTTGAAAAATAATCAGATTATCCTTATCCTGTTTTAACTTTGTGGGAAAGAATTTCTGCATTTCAAATCCAAATATTACCATATTATTAGATGTCACGTAATTCAGAGCTATAAATGGTTTTAGAGTCTAGAAGTTAAGATTTCTTTAAATTAGCATCTTAGAATTAGACCAGTGGATGAAAAAGTCCTAAGTCATGAACATTTGCTGACCTTATATATTTGCAAATGAGAAGGCTGATGAAGTGACCCAAGGATGGAGAGGGTGAAAGCTACTGGGGAGAAAGTCATGTTGGGAATGACGAATGGTTGGTTAACGTGGGATTAAGAGATAAGCAAGTGGTTAATGATGGTTGATGGTTTGTTTCCTGCTGATGCACAAAGTTCCATGATTCAGGTGAATGGTATTTGAAGGAATTGGCACAAAATAAAAACCTCAAATGCTCTTTCTTGGTTTGAGCCAAACCCAAACCTTTTCAAAGGCGTGAAAACATGCAGCCACACTGGTTTGGTTTTCCTTTGCTGGGCCACCCTTCTGCCTGGTGCTGGCCAGCACCACACAGAAGTCTTGTGACATGAGCCATTTCCACGGAATTTTAAATTCTGCCAAAAAAAAAAAAAAAAGAGGGATTGGAAATTTCATGAGAATGGTTATTCTTAGGAGATTTCCATCCCAGATTCCTAACTTGTGTGGCTCAGATAAGTACCTAAAAGGCACTGCCAAACCTTCTGAGGTCCCTGATGCATTTATTTTCAATCACATTCCTGCATAGAGACCTCAAAGTAACAGTGAATGGTTTGTTTTGAAATATTTTCTGTATGCCAGCCCATGATCCCCGTACCTATGTGGAAATGGGTTTGAAACTCCATTTGCAACACAAACATTGGGTTTGAATGTCCCCAGAACATGTTCAATTTTTAGATGAGACATGTTCACATTCTCCCAAATGAAAACAACCTACCCCAAAGGAACGCTTCAATTAAATTATTTTGCTTCTGAGAACTTCAAAATATTATAAGAATATTTTCCTGGTGTACTGTTACATGTATAGCTGCCCAAGCTCTTCCTATAGGTTCATTTCCTTGAGAAGACTATATGGTGAGTACAACCAACATCTCACTAACTGGGACACTGTATCAGTTAGTCATTGCTATGTAACACACCTACTCCAAAACTCAATGGCTTGAAGTAATAGACAATTATTATTGTTGACTATTTTGCAGGTCAGCATGACAATTCTGGTCATATCTGGGCAACAGCTGCATGTCAAGTAGGTGACTCTGTGATCTTTATTGTGTTTGGTAGGTTAGCTCTCTGCAAACTGATATAGAATCAGTTCAGTTCAGTCACTCAGTAATGTCCGACTCTTTGCGACCCCACGAATCGCAGCACGCCAGGCCTCCCTGTCCATCACCAGCTCCTGGAGTTCACTCAGACTCACGTCCAATAAGTCAGTGATGCCATCCAGCCATCTCATCCTCGGTCGTCCCCTTCTTCTCCTGCCCCCAATCCCTCCCAGCATCAGAGTCTTACAATGGGTCAACTCTTCGCATGAGGTGGCCAAAGTACTGGAGTTTCAGCCTTAGCATCATTCCTTCCTAAGAAATCCCAGGGCTGATCTCCTTCAGAATGGATTGGTTGGATCTCCTTGCAGTCCAAGGGACTCTCAAGAGTCTTCTCCAACACCACAGTTCAAAAGCATCAGTTCTTCGGCGCTCAGCCTTCTTCATANCCCAGACAGCCATTTTGCTTTTTTGCATTTCTTTTCCATGGGGATGGTCTTAATCCCTGTCTCCTATACAATGTCACGAACCTCATTCCATAGTTCATCAGGCACTCTATCTATCAGATCTAGGCCCTTAAATCTATTTCTGACTTCCACTGTATAATCATAAGGGATTTGATTTAGGTCATACCTGAATGGTCTAGCTGTTTTCCCTACTTTCTTCAATTTCAGTCTGAATTTGGCAATAAGGAGTTCATGATCTGAGCCACAGTCAGCTCCTGGTCTTGTTTTTGCTGACTGTATTGAGCTTCTCCATTTTTGGCTGCAAAGAATATAATCAATCTGATTTCAGTGTTGACCATCTGGTGATGTCCATGTGTAGAGTCTTCTCTTGTGTTGTTGGAAGAGGGTGTTTGCTATGACCAGTGCATTATCTTGGCAAAACTCTATTAGTCTTTGTCCTGCTTCATTCTGCATTTCAAGGCCAAATTTGCCTGTTACTCCAGGTGTTTCTTGACTTCCTACTTTTGCATTCCAGTCCCCTATAATGAAAAGGACATCTTTTTTGAGTGTTAGTTCTAAAGGTCTTGTAGGTCTTCATAGAACTGTTCAGCTTCAGCTTCTTCAACGTTACTGGTTGGGGCATAGACTTAGAATACCGTGATATTGAATGGTTTGCCTTGGAGATGAACAGAGATCATTCTGTTGTTTTTGAGATTGCATCCAAGTACTGCATTTCAGACTCTTGTTGACCATGATGGCTATTCTATTTCTTCTCAGGAATTCCTGCCCACATTAGTAGATATAATGGTCATCTGAGTTAAATTCACCCATTCCAGTCCATTTTAGTTCACTGATTCCTAGAATGTCAACGTTCACTCTTGCCATCTCTTGTCTGACCACTTCCAATTTGCCTTGATTCATAGACCTGACATTCCATGTTCCTATGCAATATTGCTCTTTACAGCATCGGACCTTGCTTCTATCACCAGTCACATCCACAGCTGGGTATTGTTTTTGCTTTGTCTCCATCCCTTCATTCTTTCTGGAGTTATTTCTCCACTGATCTCCAGTAGCATATTGGAGAGTTCCTGGGTCAGAGTTCCTACTGACCTGGGGAGTTCCTCTTTCAGTATCCTATCATTTTGCCTTTTCATACTGTTAATGGGGTTCTCAAGGCAAGAATACTGAAGTGGTTTGCCATTCCCTTCTCCAGTGGACCACATTCTGTCAGATCTCTCCACCATGACCCACCCATCTTGGGTTGCCCCACGGGCATGGTTTAGTTTCATTGAGTTAGGCAAGGCTGTGGTCCTAGTGTGATTAGATTGACTAGATTTCTGTGAGTATGGTTTCAGTGTGTCTGCCTTCTGATGCCCTCTTGCAACATCTACCATCTTACTTGGGTTTCTCTTACCTTGGGTGTGGGGTATCTCTTCAAGGCTGCTCTAGCAAAGCCCAGCCGCTGCTCCTTACCTTGGATTAGGGGTATGTCCTCACCACCACCCTTCCTGACCTTCAACGTGGAATGGCTCCTCTAGGCCCTCCTGCGCCCACGCAGCCACCGATCCTTGGACCTGGGGTTGCTCCTCCTGGCCGCCGCCCCTGGACCTGGGTGTGGAGTTGCTCCACCCGGCCGCCGCCCCGGCCTTGGGTGTGGGGTGGCTCCTTTCCGCATTCCTGCGCAGTTGCAGCCTGGCACTCTCGGCTGCCGCCCCTGACCTCGGACGTGGGGTAACTCCTCTCCACCGCACTTAGAGCACTGGTCGCAGCCGCCTGCGCTTATTCTCTATATAGAATAGACTCATATAACCAAGAGCTAGGAAAACTGAACTCTTGTGTCTTCACTTGTACCTGTGTTTCATAAACCTTCAATAAGTGAGCTCAGGAATTCTCTGGCCAGCTTAAATGTGTTTTCCAGTCAGTCAAAACAAGAGAGGAAGTATAAATGTACAAGTGCATTTTAACGTCTCTATTTGGGTCAACTTTGGTGGGCTGCCATCTATGGGGTCGCACAGAGTCAGACACGACTGAAGCGACTCAGCAGCAGCAGCAGCCAAGCCCAGAGTCAATGTGTGTTTTTGGAGGTGGCAGAGATTCAGTACCAAAAGTTGTGGATACACAGAGGCGTGAAAAGCTGGGGCCATTCATACAACCTCCCTACCACAGGCATACTGAAAATAAGAAGTCAGTCATATTCAGTCGGTTGGATGAATCCACAACAATTTTGGCGTTCTAGGTGCCTCAGAGGTAAAGGCTCTGCTTGCCAATGCAGGAACCTCAGGAGATGTGGGTTCAGTCCTTGGATCTGCAAGATCCGCTAGAGGAGGAAATGGCAACCCACTCCAGTATTCTTGTCTGGGAAATCCCATGGTCAGAGGAACATGGCAGGCTACATTCTGTGGGGTTGCAAGACTTAGACACGATTTAGCAATGAAACCACCAACCACCACAAAGATACTTTTATCTCCTGAAAGCTTTTGCATTTCAAGAGTTTGCATTTTGGTGTTCCTTATCTAGAATTCTAATGGGTACTTCTAGAATCCCACCCCAAAGTTAATTGCCCCTTATTTTTATTTTTTTTATGTTTAAATCCATTTTATTAAAATTATTTGGCAATTCTGGCAGCAGTACAAAGTTTGACCACTGGACACAAAATAGACATGAGTTTCTAATTTTGGTTTGTTGTGGGTTTGGGCACATGTACTTTTCTAAATCTTCTGCCCTTCATTTCATTACCAAATGGCAATGTGCCTTAAGTTTCTCTATCTACAATGCTCTATTATTTATAGAACAGGTATTTGTAAAATAATATTGGAAAACTAAAATGCACAGATGTAAAGAATTCTCTTCAAATATTAAGAACATACAAAGTATATTAAAGACATCTATGTTTAGTCCTTCAAGTAACTAGACAGGTGGTTTGATGTCCTGTATTACATTTATTTATTTCTAATTACAATTCAGAGAAAGGGTTTCCAAAAACTATGAAAACCTTCATCAACATTCAAAGTATGGTTCCAGTGGGTTTTGAGAGTAAAAGCAGTGGTGCACCTGATTTGGTGTTTTAAAATCACAAGCCTTTTTATCTTCAGTGGGATTTTTTTCTTCTATAGTAGCTTAGGGCACTATTTGCTTACTTAATGCCTTATAATTAACATCTGCTTTACAGTATTAATGATCTAAGCATTGTAAAGTATACTTTGTGGGTTTACAAAGTATTTACAAAGTATTGGCTTTGTAAAGTATACTCAGTTCAGCTCAGTTCAGTCACTCAGTTGTGTCCGACTCTTTGCGATCCCATGAATCACAGCACACCAGGCCTCCCTGTCCATCACCAACTCCGGAGTTCACACAAACTCTTGTCCATCGAGTCGGTGATGCCATCCAGCCACCTCATCCTCTGTCATTCCCTTCTCCTCCTGCCCGCAATCCGTCCCAGCATCAGAGTCTTTTCCAATGAGTCAACTCTTCGCATGAGGTGGCCAAAGTACTGGAGTTTCAGCTTTAGCATCATTCCTTCCAAAGAAATCCCAGGGTTGATCTCCTTCAGAATGGACTGGTTGGATCTCCTTGCAGTCCAAGGGACTCTCAAGAGTCTTCTCCAACACCACAGTTCAAAAGCATCAGTTCTTCGGCACTCAGCTTTCTTCACAGTCCAACTCTCACATCCACACCTGACTACTGGAAAAAACATAGCCTTGACTAGACAGACCTTTGTTGGCAAAGTAATGTCTCTGCTTTTGAATACGCTATCTAGGTTGGTCATAACTTTCCTTCCAAGGAGTAGTATTACTGGACAGCAAATGGTGGGGGACCTTTTCCAAGGCAAAACTTTTCCTGGAACTTAAAGTAAGATCTCTGAAGGTTTTGTGTTCCTTAGTTGTTCTCCAGTGATCCTGAAGTTGTAGGTGGAGTCCTGATTCCAGAGTTGCTATGGTATGTCAGGGTGACTGCTTTTACATCCTGTTCTTTGATCAAAGGCAACAGTTCTGTTCAGTCACTCAGTTGTGTCCTACTCTTTGTGACCCCATGAACTGCAGCTCGCCAGGCCTCCACAGGGTAGGTTCTATATGGCTGTTATTCTGTACTCGATGTAAGCCAATGGAATCATTGATCTAGGTGCACTGGTTTTCCCTCAAGATTTGTTCAAACTTCTTGATTTGAAGTTTGAAGAATAATGTCTCTTTTAGATTTCCCTGCAGCATACTCAGAAAGCCGCGGGAGTCGGTGCAATCATGGATACTGTTGCCATGTCTTTCACCCATAGAATCATGAGATTAAATTTTCCATTTCCTTGATTCTCCAGGTTTCAGGTACACTTGTACTGGTCGAACTTGGCACACACTGCCCACTCAGCGGGGTTTGCTCTCATAGGCTTCCAAGACTTCCTGCATGTCCTCAACACTGACCTGCTCGCCTGTGAAGTGCTGGCATGGGATGACAATCAGACTGGCATCATGGGATGCTCGGGCAGGAAGTGTGGCTTTAGCATCTCCGTCTACCTGCTCCATCCTTTGCTGAACTGTCTCTCTGCGGGGCTGCAATGGGAGAGCTGAGTGAGCTGAGGAGGGGGTATGGAGGGCAGTGTCCCTAGCTGCTAGCTAGGCAGTAACACACAGACCCAAAAGCCCTAGATGCCCGAATGCCACAATATAAAGGAAGCCTCGCCAAGACATCCACTGTGGTAGATCTGGGTATGCACTGCGCACACATATAGGGACCGAACCTGCACCTTAGGTATTTTTAAATCAACTTGCTCGTGACCCTTTACTACATAATGACTTTCTGTTTATAAGAGTATTGGTCTAATATTCTGAACCCTTATCTTGTTAATTTCTAGAATGTATGTTTTCCTATATAGATCTCTTCCCACAGTACCTAGAAAATACATATAAATTCAGTTTCAGTTTAGTCACTCAGTCGTGTCTGACTCTTTGTGACCCCATGAACTGCAGCATGCCAGGCCTCCCTGTCCATCACCAACTCCCGGAGTCCATCCAAACATATGTCCCTTGAGTCGGTGATGCCATCCAACCATCTCATCTCTGTTGTCCCCTTCTCCTCCTGCCCTCAATCTTTCCCAGCATCAGGATCTTTTCCAGTGAGTCAGCTCTTCGCATCAGGTGGCCAAAGTACTGGAGTTTCAGCTTCAACATCAGTCCTACCAATGAACACCCAGCACTGATCTCCTTTAGGATGGACTGGTTGGATCTCCTTGCAGTCCAAGGGACTCTCAAGAGTCTTCTCCAACACCATAGTCCAAAAGCATCAATTCGTTGATGCTCAGCTTTCTTTATAGTCCAACTCTCACATCCATACATGACTACTGGAAAAACCACAGCCTTGACTAGATGAACCTTTGTTGACAAAGTAATGTCTCTGCTTTTGAATATGCTGTCTAGGTTAGTCATAACTTTCCTTCCAAGGAGTAAGCTTTTAATTTCATGGCTGCAATCACCATCTGCAGTGATTTTGGAGCCCAGAAAAATAAAGTCAGCCACTGTTTCCACTGTTTCCCCATCTATTTGCCAGTGATATAAATTAAGCACTTATAATTCTCAGCCTTGTTTATCTGAAAGATTGTTACTCACACTGCCGTTTTCTGAGTTCAAGTTTATTGATTCAACTTCTCCACTTGTATTGTTGGCTTCCTACCTCTCTTTGTTTACAGGCAGCCTAGGGGGAAGCTGTTTAAAATCCAAAGATCTATTTCTTCTGCTCTGGGAGACAGCTCTTACTAGGCATCCAATTCTTGGCATTGTTTGGAAGACTATCCTGTCTATTTCAAGACAAATTTTTACTGCAAGTGGTTAATCCAAGGAGTGAAAGAGAGGCTGACAGATAAAGATGGTTTTCTTTAGCTTCCTAAGCCAAGTCTCCCAAATAAATCTTCATTACTCTGTTTTCAGATTTTTAACTTGGATCTCAGGAAATATAAACACCCATTCCAAAGTTTGGCATATTTTCATATTGTATTCTGTACAAGCTTATACATACTTCGTTCTCTTTCATTAGTGCAGAGATTTGAGGATGCATTATATATTATGTTGGTACTACTGCTGCGTCTGAGATTGACTAGCAGATACTGTATTAGCACATTTTATCTTCCTACCTATGTTCTCTTGACCTCACCTGACTCCCAGGCCCTCAGCAACTTCCTCCATCCAGTTTCTGACCCCACGAGCTACTTGTGGGTCTGATGTGTGATTTTATACCTGAGGCCAAACAAGCAAAAATATGCGGAGCCCCTGGTTCCTTTCACCACTTCTAGACACACACATTGCATAGACTGTGATGGTTTCCCCAGAGCTGCTGAAGGGACCAGGTGAGAAACCTTTCTAAGTGTATGTGCATCAACTCTCATGAGTCCAACTGCGACCAACAAGAAACAGAAGATGAAAGAGAGCAGGAAGATAAATGTCATCTCACTTCTTCCCTGGGATGGGCTGTTAGAGATACAAGGCTCTGCCGTGCCATCTGGGTAAGCCATACCACACACGGCCAAGCAGGTGCCCAGCTGATGGCATGGCTACGTCTCATTGCGGCTCTTTGTGAAGCAGTGGTCAGTATGATAACATGTCAGCTTGGATGTGCTTCCCATTGTTCGCTGCCACACTTGCCCTTTTCTTCACTCTTGTTAACTTGCAATTCTTTTTTTTTTTTAACATTTATTTATTCATTTATTTGGGGCTGCGTTGGGTCTTAGCTTAGGTGCATGAGCTCCAGAACACGTGGGCTCTGAAGACTGTGGAATGCAGGCTGTCTAGTGGGAGTATCCAAGCTCAATAGTTGTGGCTCACGGGCTCAGCTGCCTCAAGGCATGTGAGAATCTCAGTTCCCTGACCAGGACTTGAACTTGCATCCCTTGCATTAGAAGGCAGATTCTTAACCACCGGACCACCAAGGAAGTCCTTACCCTGGAGTTCTCTTTCCAAAAACACATTAGCACCACAGCCTTTTGTTACATTCAGTTTTCAAGGGAATCCAGGGGAAGACATCTGTGCATGTATATATGTGCATAATTTTATATGTATCTATGTATACTGTATATATATATAATTATACAAATACAGTTTGGTATATAAATATATAGATGTGTATGAAAATTTACAACCTATGATAATTTATTTCCTTTTACTATTCCATATAAAATTCCATACCACATAAAATCCCTAAGTACTCTATGGAGACATTATGACATAAGATATTTAAGTCATAAAGAATTTATAAACCTTAGAATTTGTGTTTGCTTTTTATGGTGTTGTTTTGGTCTTTGCTAGTGGAAAAAAGTGCTTTACACAAAGTGATAAATATGAACTTTATAAAATAGCAGCTATAAATTTTGGAAAATGATCATTAAGAACACTAATCCTTTAGGAAAGTGGGGTTTCAGACTCTCAAAATTCTATATAAATGAAATAAGTACCATGAAGACTTTTAGCTTAAGACATTTTTCAGCTTAAAATACTTCTCTCTTAAATGTTATGAAGGCTGAAACCAAAAATCTGTTTTAGTTGCTCTGCTAATAACAGAGTCATATTTTAAGATTAATGTCCATTTGACAGTTTTTTTATGTGTGCTATTTTATTTCATGTTGGGTAGAAAATAAGGCAAACTTCTAATGCCATTTGCAGTATACTTTTATAATATACCTAGCAAAACAACACAGATGTTTAAATGATCTTGATTTTATCCTTCTTATTTCCCAATTCTAAATCAAGGCATGCATATTAATTTGTGAGTTGATAGTCCAGCATCATTGATCCTGATTAGTATCCTTTTCTTATGTCAGCCTTAGGGATCATTTCAGAATCAGACCATTTGTAGTTGATTCAATGCTGTCTGTGGGGGAAGGATAATTTCATATTCATTCAAGGCCTGTCTCAGAGTCAACACACTTCAAAACACTGAGGAGAAATCATGGATGATACAGCTTTGAGATAAATTCTAAAAAATAATTTCAATCACAACCTTTCAGAACTTACCAAGCAGAGAGATCAGGGAAGAAAACTACCATGGCAAACTTTCCAAAGAGGATTCTTTTCAGAATTATTGGTCCTGGGCCATTTGGCTGAGAGTGAAGAGTGAAATGAAGTCCGTAAAGATACCCCTGAGGTGAAGGATGAAGGAACTCTGTCTCTGGGCCACTGGGACAAGAGCAACTTCAAGAAGAAAGCAATCTTAGTATCCTGTCCACCAGTCCTTCCAGATGCTGGAGGGAGTGCCCTTCTCTTCTGGATCAAGCCTAGATCAGCCCAAGTAGAAGAGAGATCCTACATAGATCTGGAAAGGAGACCCAGGGGAAAGAAGAACAACAAGGCCCAGTGGCTAGCCGGGGACATAGCACACGGTAGGCATTCCATGTGTGGAATGTGACTGTGGAATAACCAATTTTAGTTCCATGTGGGCGACATCTGTGCAACACTGAGCAAGTTACTTTTGCACTTCTTTCCTTTGAGCCTTAATTTCTCCACCTGTACAATGGGGATAATAAAAATTCTTACTTTAAGAATAATTTCAAGGATAAAATGCAATAATAATAGTACTTTGGAATTCACAAAGGCATAAACAAACTCAGGAATGGAAAAACAGAGAGCAGCATCCATATTCTTCTTTTCAAATATGCACAGATTTTAGCATTTGTCATCTTTAGTGTTCCCTACAAAAGCAGATCCTGATATGAGGACTTGTATCCGGGAAGTCCAGTTGAGGAGCAATTCTTAGAAGAAGGAGAGAGGGAAGAGGGAAAGTTAAGGAGGAGAGAAAAGCTAATTTTTGAGGTCACTTCTGTGGACAACTGGGGCTTGTTCTTGCAGGAGGGTTTATAAAAAGTATATTAAAGTATCTTAGAACTATCCACATGGGGATGAATTTATCCATCTGTTCCCACACTCCATAAAGAATGCTCCTGGAAGTGGTGCTCTTCCAATTTCCAAGTACATTCAAATCCTTGAGAGAGCAGGTTTCCACCAGGGTCTATAGAAAGAGATGTGTGCATAACAGAAGATACCATGAGGTGAACTGAAGCCCACGGGGAGATGGGGCTCAGCGGATTTGAGTACAGTCACTGGAGATAACAGATACCATTTCAGTAGCAAAAAAGCAGAGTGAATTTTCTCTTTGGCAGTCTTCTATTTAATACAGCATATAATTGAACATGGAGTATAATGCTGATATTTGCTGAATCCTCTTGCCTCACAGAAATCTTATTGAACTTAACCTTAGTGAAGCCCAAAGAGACCCCAGCTTCACTTTTTGCAGATCCCTGACAGTTCAGGATCTCTGTTTCTTGGCCTATTACCTAGAGTCACAAAGTCCAACCTCTATATCAATTTCTGTAGAAATTGGGGGTTGAGTAGCTTTAAGACTTAAAGGATCTGGGGCATGGGGAGGTATCAGTCACTCAGTCATGTATGACTCTTTGTAAGTCCCTGGACTGTAGCCCACAAGGCTCCTCTGTCCGTGGAAGTTTCCAGGCAAGAATACTGGAGTGGGGTGCCATTTCCTGCTCCAGGGGATCTTTCCTCACCCAGGGATTGAACCCACATCTCTTGCATCTCCTGCATTGGCAGGCGGATTCTTTACCACTGTGCCACCTGGGGAGCTCCATAGGGGTCCCTCTCAAACTGCCTCCTGGCTGTCATCTTGCTCTCTCCACTCACCATTCCCTCTTCTTATCCTATACCTTCAAGCCTGTTCACAAATGTAGCCCATTTGCTCACTCACACAGAAGCTCATCCAAACTCAGTCCTTAGAAGCTTGGCTTCTCTCTACAAAACTGGTTTTCTACCTTCAAGGAGTTCTGATATAATCTACTAAATTGTTTTTCTCCATAGCATGAAATAAAGATACATGATTTCTTCTGTGTGACTCAATAAAACTGTTTTTGAGTGAAAAATAAATCTTGTCATAAACATTTTCTTTTTCCTAAACTATCCCTTGCATAAAATAGAATACTCATGGTGGACCAGCTCAATTCTCCCTTTAAAATGCTTGCATGGCTCAAAGCATTTCCCCTAACTCTTTAAAGTTATTATATTTATACATTTTTCTTTTTATGATTTTTGAATAATGCATACCTCTTCCCACGAGAATGTAAACTCCAACAGTGTCACAACCAAGTTTTACTTTGCTTGGTGCTAAATCATTGGTACCCTGTGATCACTCTGGCACAAAAGCAGATGATCAATACAAATGTCCAATGAACAAATGAATGAAATTTTATCTGTGAACTTTTAAATTTCTTCTTGCATAGGTAGAAGAAAAGAATTAGAGAAAAAGAAAAGCTCAAGTGCCAGAAAAGTGTCTTGCTGAAGGTCACAGAACTGATTGATAGTAGAGTGATTTAACAAGGCTGCCACACTCATTGCTTCAGCCCTCTTGTAACTTTAGACTGTAATTCATCGTGATATTGCCTAATAGGAACAGTATGATAAATCCAGGGTTTTCTCTCAAACCTCTGTGCTTGACTTCAGAAATATCAAAGAAGTCTGGTCTCAGTGTTCTCTGACTCTTTTTTTCCTACTGGGAGATACCAAATGATTATAGTTTACATTGGAAAATGATGCTTTGGGGCTAGGTCCCTCCCCCATCTTTTGGAATAACTACTATTTTTTAAAATTTGTACTGGGGTACAGTTGAATTCCAGTGTCGTTAGTTTCTGCCGTACAGCAAAATGAATCATTTATACATGCACATAGATCCACTCTTTTTTAGATTCTGTTCCCATTTAGGGCTTTACAGACTGACTTCCCTGTGCTATATGGTAGGTCCTTATTAGTCATCCATATTGCACAGAGTAGTGAGTGATGCTTTCAAATTGTGCTGCTAGAGAAGACTCTTTTTATGTGAAATCACAACTTTAAAATGCCTCTTTATTTCCAGTGAAGCGTTCAGTAATTTAGGACAGGGATCATTCCTTACATACACCAAACAGCAATGAGTTCTACTCTCAAGAACACAGAGAACAAAATGGCACCAGAGGACAGCACTTACAAGGTCTCATAAAAACAACTAAGTAAAGCTGTTGGTCCGCTCTGGGACTTCAAAGAGCCCCAGAAAAGGGAAGTAAAAAAAAAAATCTGACTTTATTTCAACACCTCTTAAAAGGAGTCAGATCAGAATATAAAATGCCACTCGGAGCCTGGGGGTGGATGCACTTTTCTTTTCTTTTTTTTTTTGGTCTGCCAGGGTGAACAGCTTAGGAACTCAGGAGGGAAAGCCTGTGGCTTCAAGTCCAGGTGGAGCCCACTTTGCTGATGACTTTTGAGAAGGGCAGAGGGAAATCAGAAGTTGTCATCTAAGCGCCTGGAATTCAAAACCATGTCACTACCCAAATATTATGCAACTTGTTTTAAGACAGAGCTTGCAAATACAAAAAGTGGACAGTCATTTCCAGCTCTTTGCGACCCTGTGGACTGTAGTCTGCCAGGCTCCTCTGTCCATGGAATTCTCCAGGCAACAATACTGCAGTGGGTGGCCATTTCCTTCTCTAGAGGGTCTTCCCAACCTGGGGACTGAAACTGGGTCTCTTGCATTACAAGGTAGATTCTTCACCATCTGAGCCACAAGGGGAGCACACACACAAACCTCACATGCACTAGGAAAAGGGACAAGAACAGTAATTTGATAGAAGCCTGGACCAGACCTACAGGCCTCTCACATTATCTACCCTTAACCCATTTCTCGAAGATTTACTTATGTTACTGCCAATACTCACCAAATGCGATAAAAGTTCCCTGTTTTGCACAAAGCAAGGGGAGATGGTGCTTTTAGTAATGGTATGGAGATGATATTCACTTAAATGCGTTAATGTTATTTCCTGAAAACTTGCTTACACATATTAAATGGTAAGCTATCTTTCTGATGATAAATGTCAACAATAGCCTTGAAGCACTATTCCAAATTAGTATAGCTAACACCAATGGTATTCGCTATGAGTGACTTACAAATAATCTCTAGCACGTAATCCCTACCTGGGATCCTACCTGTTATATACAAAACCATTTAGAGCTTAGTGGATTGCCTGCATTTCCCATAAGGGCACCATGAATTATTTCTCACAGGGAGAAAGCATTTTAAAAGGTATATAATGATAAGGAAACTATCAGAGCAACCTGTCTCTGTTACTGTAGAGGGTAGGATAATTTAACTCTTTCCTTCACTCTTCTTTCTTCTATACTACACCCTGGTTCCTGAAGCCAATTGTACTTTAAAACAAAAAAACAAAACAAAACAAAGAAACTAATGACCCTGCTTTGTAACATGTTCCATATGTTTCACAGGCTTCATAAAATAATTCCACATTAGTTTCCCTAGCCTAGTGTTTAGATCGTGACATCTGTTTTTTCCTAGGTTTTCATGATTTATTTTGGTGTCTGTGTGAACTTGCTCTGTAAGAGTAAAAGGAATTTGCTTAGATTCCCTTCTCCTGGAATGTATCCTGACGCCGTGCAGACTATCAGACTTCCTATCCACAGAAGATCTGCCACTATCAAGCCTAGAGCTGCCACCTACTATGAACGCACCCAAGTCATTTCATCTCTCTGAACCTCAATTTCCACATCTGTAGAATGGGGATGATAGCAGAAATAACTGTTTATAGTGTGTGGGGAATGTTTAAATTAATAAATTATTAGGCACATACATACACACACACACACACACACACAACCTTTTGCCACCTGGTAACCATTTGCTGCATGAACAAAGAAATGAAGGCCAGCAAAGGTACAGAGTATGAGAAACCTATCTCTTAGAGACCTTCCTTTATGCTTTGGCATTAATAACTAAAGCAACCAACACTTACTATGTGCCATGCTCTGATCAATCAATCAAGTCAATATATATAAATATAGGTTTAAAAAAAGGTAAAATTAGCACCAAGTGAAGCCAAATTTGAGACTGGAGCTAAAGACAGGAAAACTAATCCTATTTTGATATGCTATTCATCAGATTTTTACATCTTGACATTTTAAAAACATTGTATCAAAATATTATGTATCTTGATCACTTGGTGTGCTCTCCTCCAATACACCTTATGTCCAAAGAACAGGCCTCCGTTGTCACAGTTGCTCCTGGACAACTGTGAGCAAATGAGACTCAGTTCCAGTCTTCATGCTATTCAGAATCAAGAGGGAGGAGGGACAGGCCTTAACAAAGTCATCACAAGAATATTTATATATATTTTTTCCATTAAAAATGCAAGAGTTTTATATTATCCCTCCAGCCTGTGGATGAGTACAGATGCTCTTTTTGAAATTATGAGCTTAAGTTTTAGTTCATTCATTTCTCAGTAAAGAGATATTCCGTGTCTACTACATGCCAGGCGCTGCTTTAGATGCTGGGGAAGAGCAAAAGAGACATAAATTTCTACTTTCACAAGTTATAGTCTAGTATGGAAGAGAGACAATGAACAACACAGATGAATACAATACACCATCTGCCATATGGTGCTAAGTTATAAAGTTTGTGTTATAAATAAATGGAAGGGAGAAAGAAGCTATCAGAGAGAATTAAAATGTTAGACAAGGAACATTGGAATTGTGACCCTGGGGGATGTGAGAGAGAGGAACGCAGCAAACTGCAAGGAAATAGTCCAGGCAAAAGCAACAGTTACTGCAGGGCAGAGACCCTGAAGTGGGACTGCGCCTGGTAAGTGTTTAAGAAAACGGCAAAGATGGGAATTCCCTGTGGTCTAGTGGTTAAGACTCCACACTTCTGCTGCAGGGGGCACGGGTTCAATCCCTGGTCAGGAAACTAAGATCCCACGTGCTGCATGGTGCGCCCAAACAGATGAAACTTTTCAGAAAGGAAGGAAGAACAAAAATAGCAAAAAGGCCAAGGAGCCAAGGAGAGAGTGAGCAGGAATTCAGATCAAAAACTTAATGGTGGACTGATCACGGCGGACCTCTTCAATCATAAGTGCTCTGGTTTGCTCTCTGGCCTGGTGGGGCAATCACTGAAAGGATCTGGGTAGAGGAGTGGAGATCTGACTTAGGTTTAGCAGGATCAGGCCAGTGCTGCACTGAGATGGACTCACCAGGAACAAGAGAATTCGGATCATTTAGGAGCTCACCACACAATCCAGGTGCGATATGATTGTGGCTTGGGCCAGTGTAAGAGCTCTGGAAGAAGAATCTAAGCAGTCAGATTCTGGATGTATTTTGAAATGGAGCCAACGATGTTTGCTATTGCTTTGCATGTGACATGAAAGAGAAAAAAGTGTAAAGGTTATCAGGGTTTTTGGTCTAAGCAACTGGAAGAATGGAGTTATAATCAACTGAGATAAGAATGAAAAGAAGTAGGTCTGGGAGGGAACATACAGGCAATCGGTTTTGGATACGTTAATTTCAAGAGGACTGTTAATCACCAAAATGGATAGGAGAAGCATCAGAAGGCATCAGAGGGCAGACACACTGAAACCATACTCACAGAAAACTAGTCAATCTAATCACACTCGGACCACAGCCTTGTCTAACACAATGAAACCAAGCCATGCCTGCGGGGCAACCCAACACGGGCGGGTCATGGTGGCGAGGGCTGACAGAATGTGGTCCACTGGAGAAGGGAATGGCAAGCCACTTCAGTATTCTTGCCTTGAGAACCCCATGAACAGTAGGAAAAGGCAAAATGATAGGATACCAAAAGAGGAACTCCCCAGGTCATTAGGTGCCCAATATGCTACTGGAGGTCAGTGGAGAAATAACTCCAGAAAGAATGAAGGGATGGAGCCAAAGCAAAAACAATACCCAGTTGTGGATGTGACC
>SJYQ01000717.1:352726-371499 GCA_006410935.1 Redunca redunca | reverse complement strand
TATTTCTGCTTTATTGACTATACCAAAGCCTTTGACTGCGTGGATCACAATAAACTGTGGAAAATTCTGGAAAAAATGGGAATACCAGACCACCTGACCTGCCTCTTGAGAAATCTATATGCAGGTCAGGAAGCAACAGTTAGAACTGGACATGGAACAACAGATTGGTTCCAAATAGGAAAAGGAGTCCGTCAAGGCTGTATATTGTCACCCTGCTTATTTAACTTATATGCAGAGTACATCATGAGAAATGCTGGGCTGAAGAAGCACAAGCTGGAATCAAGATTGCCGGGAGAAATATCAACAACCTCAGATATACAGATGACACCACCCTTATGGCAGAAAGTGAAGAGGAACTAAAAAGCCTCTTGATGAAGGTGAAAGAGGAGAGTGAAAAAGTTGGCTTAAAGCTCAACATTCAGAAAACAAAGATCATGGCATCTGGTCCCATCACTTCATGGGAAATAGATGGGGAAACAGTGGGAACAGTGTCAGACTTTATTTTGGGGGGCTCCAGAATCACTGCAGATCGTGACTGCAGCCATGAAATTAAAAGATGCTTACTCCTTGGAAGAAAAGTTATGATCAACCTAGATAGTATATTCAAAAGCAGAGACATTACTTTGCCGACTAAGTTCTGTCTAGTCAAGGCTATGGTTTTTCCTGTGGTCAGGTATGGATGTGAGTTGGACTGTGTAAAGGCTGAGCGCTGAAGAATTGATGCGTTTGAACTGTGGTGTTGGAGAAGACTCTTGAGAGTCCCTTGGACTGCAAGGAGATCTAACCAGTCCATTCGGAAGGAGATCAACCCTGGGATTTCTTTGGAAGGAATGATACTGAAGCTGAAACTCCAGTACTTTGGCCACCTCATGCGAAGAGTTGATTCATTGGAAAAGACTCTGACGCTGGGAGGGATTGGGGGCAGGAGGAGAAGGGGACGACCCAGGATGAGATGGCTGGATGGCATCACGGACACGATGGACATGAGTCTGAGTGAACTCCGGGAGATGGTGATGGACAGGGAGGCCTGGCGTGCTGCGATTCATGGGGTCGCAAAGAGTCGGACATGACTGAGCGACTGATCTGATCTGATCTTGAACTCTATGCTAAGGTACCATTTGGATCTAGAGATACAAAGTTGGGAGTCATCAGTATATGAATGTGAAAGTGCTAGTCGCTCAGTCATGTCTGACTCTTTGTTATCCCATGGACTGTAGCCTGCAGGCTCCTCTGTCCATGGGATTCTCCAGGCAAGAATACTGGAGTGAGTAGCCATATCCTTTTCCAAGGGATCTTTCTGACCCAGGGATCAAACCCAGGTCTCTGGCATTGCAGACAGATTCTTTACTGGTATTTAAAGCCATGGTATGATGTAGAATGGGCATAGATAGAATAGGGAAGTGGTCAGTACTCAGAGAAGACAAACTATATGAGAAGAACTAAACACTGCTCATTGGATGTAGCAAAGTGAGATGACCTTGATAAAAGCAGTTTTAGTAAAGCAGTGTCAGTAAAAAGCCTGATTTAGTGGATTCAAAAGAAAAAGTAGCAATTTTAGAAAATTCATTTTAACTTCTGCTGTAAAAATAAGTTGAGAAATGGGAGAATGACTTGAGGGAAAAGAAGTTCGTGAGAGAATTTTCAAGTTTTTGTTTCGTCTTGTATCATTTTATTTATGGGCTGTTCTGGGTCTTCATCGCTGCATGGACTTTTCTCTAGTTGTGGCAGGAGGAGACTGCTGTCCAGCTGCAGTGTGCGAGCTTTTCGTTGTTGTGGCTTTCTTGTTGCAGAGCACAGCCTCTAGAGCATGTGGTCTTCAGTAGTTCTGGCTCGCAGACTCTCCAGCACAGGCTCAGGATTGCGGCACACGGGCTTAGCTGCTCCGCGACATGTGGGTTCTGCAATCAAGGATCGACCCCACGTCTCCTGCACTGGCAGGCAGATTCTTTACCACCGAGCCATCAGGGAAGCCCTGTTTGGTTTTAGAAATGGGGAAAGCATACCTAGTTTGTGCATGAGGCAGAAGACAAGGATAATATCAAATGAGAAGGTGCAATGGGTGATAAGTCTGGTCTGATAACCTGAGTGTGTGTGTGTGTGTTTATGTGTTTCCATTGTCAGAGGAGGGGGTGAAAATGGCCTGAGAGGCAAGGAGGCCTAACTACACCACTAGCTCACTTCAAGCCAGCGGTCCAAAGAAAGCAACTGGAATACAGTTTCCATTTGGGAGGGCGGCAGGGAAGCAGTGTGTCCCTTGGAGAGCCAGAGCGGGTGATAGCCAGCCATGGTTCTCAAATTTTCGCATGCATCAGAATCACGTGGAGGACTTGTTAAAATTCAAATTTCTGAACCCTGCCCCAGGACTTCCTTTTTTAAATTAATTTTTATTGGAGCATAGATGCTTTACAGTGTTGTGCTAGTTTCTATTATACAGCAAAGTGAATCAGCTATACGTATACATATAAGCCCTCCCTTTTGGACTGACTTCCCACTCTGGTCACTGTAGTGCGTTAAGTAGAGTTCCCTGTACTATACAGCGTGTTCTCATTAGGTTATCTATTTGCTGATGTAGCAGATAGGGGTGGGGTCTGAGAATCTGAATGTCTAACCAGTTCCAATGATGTTGATGCTGCTCTTCCTGGGGGATCCAATCCACTGGGTTAGTGCAAGAAAGTGAAAGTAATGTTCCCAGAAGAGGCTCTTTAAGCTTGTGACTTTTAAATGTTGGCATCAGCTAAAGCCTGGTCCATTTAAAATTAACTCCAACTTTCAATGATTTTTAAGCCAATGCTTAAAAATTCATTATTAAACACAGCTCTATTTTTTTTCTGTGTCCCTTTACACTATTGATTTGTAAGAATGTTCATTTCAAATAGTGTACATAAATGTTATTTCAGGTTGAAAAAAGAAATATATACCTTCTTAATCCAATTTTGAGTATTTTTCAGCTGCATACTTGTTTTATCTATTCCTTTGGATCTGTTCCATTCACCTTGAAAACATTTTACTTGGAGCCAAGTTATTCATTCATTCATTCATTTATTCAGCAGATATTCATTGAGCACCTACTTAGTATCAGGTACCATTGTCTCACTTGGGATATAGCAATGGAAAAAAACATTTTGGCCTTTGGAAAGCAACATTGCAATTCAAAGAGAAAGAGATAATTAAATAAAACAAACACATATAGCAATTCAGCTGGTGATAATTTTCACAAAGGATCAAAATAAAGCAGGAGAGGGGATAGGAATGCAATGCAATGAAATACATGATGGGTTGTCAGGTAAAGCCTCAGTCAGAAAGTGATACTTCAGCAAGAATATTAAGGAGGTAAGGAAATAAGATATCCAGGAGAAGAGCATAGACAGGAAATTAAACAGGCTCCAAGTCTGGGGCATACCTAACATGTTTAAGGAAGAACAAGGAGCCCACTGAAGTGGCTTGTACAGGGGAGAGGGTGAAGAGTCAATGAGATCAGAAGGCAATGTGTAAGGTTAGGGCAAAGGACTGTGTCAAATCTTACACCTTAAAGACAGCTTTGGCTTTTCTCTGGAATGTGAAGTCAAGTGGGCCTTAGGAAGTATCACTAGGAACAAAGCTAGTGGAGGTGATGGAATTCCAGCTGAGCTATCTCAAATCATAAAAGATGATGCTCTGAAAGTGCTGTACTCACTATGCCAGCAAATTTGGAAAACTCAGCAGTTGCCATGAGGCTGGAAAAGGTCTGTTTTCATTCCAATCCCAAAGAAAGGCAATGCCAAAGAATGCTCAAACTACCGCACAACTGCACTCATCTCACATGCTAGCAAAGTAATGCTCAAAATTGTCCAAGCAAGGGTTCAACAGTACATGAACTGAGAATTTCCAGATGTTCAAGATGGATTTAGAAAAGCCAGAGGACCTAGAGGCCAAATTGCCAACATCCGCTGGATCATCGAAAAAGCAAGAGAATTCCAGAAAAACATCTACTTCTGTTTCATTGACTACGCTAAAGCCTTTGACTGTGTGGAGCACAACAAACTGTGGAAAATTCTTAAAAAGTTGGGAATATTAGACCACCTGACCTGCCTCTTGAGAAATCTGTATGCAGGTCAAGAAGCAACAGTTAGAACCAGACATGGAACAGACTGGATCCAAATTGTGAAGGGAGTATGTCAAGGCTATATATTGTCACCCTGCTTATTTAACTTATATGCAGTGTACATTATGTGAAATGCCGGACTGGATGAAGCACAAGCTGGAATCAAGATTGCTGGGAGAAATCTCAATAACTTCAGATATGCAGATGACACCACCCCTATGGCAGAAAGTGAAGAACTAAAGTGCCTCTTGATGAAAGTGAAAGAGAAGAGTGAAAAAGTTGGCTTAAAGCTCAACATTCAGAAAACAAAGATCATAGCATCCAGTCCCATCACTTCATGGGAAATAGATGGGGAAACAGTGGAAACAGTGGCTGACTTTATTTTTCTGGGCTCCAAAATCACTGCAGATGGTGATTACAGTCATAAAATTAAGACACTTTCTCCTTGGAAGAAAAGTTATGACAAACCTAGACAGTGTATTAAAAAGCAGAGACATTACTTTTCTGACAAAGGTTGGTCTAGTCAAAGCTATGGTTTTTCCAGGAATCATGTATGGATGTGAGAGTTGGACCATAAAGAAAGCTAAGAGCTAAAGAACTGATGCTTTTGAACTGTGGTGTTGGAGAAGCCTCTTGAGAGTCCCTTGGACTGCAAGGAGATCCAACCAGTCCATCCTAAAGGAAATCAGTCCTGAATATTCATTGGAAGGACTGATGCTGAATCTGAAGCTCCAATACTTTGGCCACCTGCTGCAAAGAACTGACTCATTTGTAAAGACCCTGAGGCTGGGAAAGATTGAAGGCAGGAGTAGAAGGGGACAACAGAGGATGAGATGGTTGAATGGCATCACTTACTCGATGGACATGAATTTGAGCAAGCTCTGGGAGCAGATGATGGACAGGGAAGCCTGACATGCTGCAGTCCATGGGGTCTCAAAGAGTCAGACATTGCGACTGAACTGAACTGAACTGAGGCTTTTCTTTATGTGAACTGGGCGGTCAGTGGAAGATTTTAAGCAGTGTAGAGCCATGAACTGACTTGCATTTTTTTAAATTGAAGTATGGTTGATTTGCAATGTATTATTTTCAGGTATATGCAGTGATTCAGATATAAATATATATATGTATGTATGTATGTATATATACACACACACACACACATACATAATCTTTCTCAGATTCTTTTCCATTGTAGGTCATTATAAGATATTGAATATAGTTCACTATGCTATATGATAGATCCTCTCCATTGATTTATTTTGCATGCAATAGTATCTCAAACTCTTAATTTATCCCTCTCCACCTTTGCCCTTTGTTAACCATGTCTGTGAATCCATTTTTGTTTTGTAAATAAAATCATTTGTATCATTTTCTTAGATTCTACCTGTAAGTGGTATCATATGGTATTTGTCTTTCTCTTTCTCACTTAGTATGATCATCTCCAGGTCCATCCATGGCATTGTTGCAAATGGCATTATTTAATCCTTTATTCTTATTACTCCTGAATAATATTTCATTGTATATATGAACCACATCTTCTTTATCCATTCATCTGCTAATAGACATTTACTGAAAAGCAGAATATTTTGTAATGAAAATATTAATTTTGGATTAATCTATATTGAAATAATATTAAAAGTCATGAGATTAGATGAAATCACCCAGGGAGTGAGTACAGAGTGATGAGTATAGATAGAAAAAATAAGAGATCTAACGATCAAGCCCTAGGCACTTCAACATTTTAGAGGAAGATAAAATAACTATGTAGCAATATGTTGAAGACTTACTATTCATCTAAAATGGCAACCATTACCCACCCCAAGCCAATCACTGACCTGTGAGAAGGAAATGTCAAATATCTGAAATGTTAAATATCCAATCTTTTTTCAAAACTGACAGAGATATGAACTCTTATGAGAAACAATCAGTTTTTAAATGTTAGAAAGTAATATTTTTCTGAACACTCTGCAGGCCAATCAAAATATGTTCACTGGCAAAATGCAGACCTTGATTGTCAGCTTTCAATCTCTGATTTATACTTTTAAAAAGATTATTTCTGCCCTCATTACAATGAACTCAGAAAAAAAGAGAAGCAAGTACAGTCTGCCTCTAAACTGTAGGAGTTAAAGTTGATATTACCTATAAAATCTTAGAACAATATCCAGTGCATAGTAGAAAATAAATGTCAACTCTTGTATTATTATTATTGTGACTTATTTGTAGCTTTAGTTATATCATCATAATGCAAAAAGCAACAATAACTTATACATTCAGAAGGAAAAACAAAAGGGCCAAGGTGGCAGTTTTCAGCGGTCAGAACAAGGTTATGTATCCAAATTATGTGAACATGCTAAGGAGTGGCCAACAATTAACTCTCGTCTTGAAAGGGAGGGAAAAAAAGACATAAAATACCTATTAAGTAGGTGGTTGCCAAGAATATACTTTAACATATTCTAATTATACCTTAAATTTTGGCACTCACTTCTTTTAAGAACCTAGGAAAATTCCATTGCAATTTCCATGGCTCCTAGAAATTTATGTTTTCTCAAAGACAACCTGAAATGCCTACATATCACTTAAAATCCTCTCCCGCAAACATTCGTGGGGCTTCTATAAGGTATAAAAAAAGGAAACATTAAACATACACGCGCATACACAGTCACGCAAGCACAGGTGCTTGCATGCACATAGGCATGTACACGCCCTTGGAGAAGGGGACGGCAACTCACTCCAGTATTCATGCCTGGAGAATCCCATGGACAGAGGAGCCTCGGCAGGCTACAACGGGGTCGCAAAGAGTTGGACACAACTGAGCGACTAACAAACAGAGAGGGTGGGGGGCATGTACATACACGTAAACACAAACGCATACGCTTTCTCATTCAAGCATCAAGGTTTCAGCAGAGTTTTTCCAGTTTCTTGCAAGTCTTTCACCAGACTCTGTCACCATTCTCTTTTGGGGGAATTGTCAATCATCTGTAGCATCCCCCCAGAGTTTTTGCATCAGGCAATGTTCAACATTCTAATACAGAGTTTTCCAACTTGTGGACAGAGCTCATTTTCCCCCCGGATCCTCAGGCTCCTTACAGCAGGTGTCCAGCAGTAACAGGAAGAGGCACTTTCATCTTCAGAGCTTTCCACAGCCATGCATCACCAGCCTCCCCAAGTCCTCCCAGTACCTTGCCCCTGATGGCTGGCTTTTGTCACAACTCATTTTTTCCCATTGACTTTAGCTGTAATTAGCTGGAGTAAGAACTCTGTCCTCCCCCTCTGTAAATTTACAGAAGAGAATTGAAAGCCGGCCCCCCTGGGCTGTATATTCCAGTTATTTATAGTGAGGCCATGGATCAGCAACCAAAGACATAAGAAGCATAATTTGACTCTCAGGCACATGTCAGTGAGAGTCCTGGTGGCTGGACCATTCCTCAGTTCAGTTCAGTTCAGTCAGTCATTCAGTTGTGTCCGACACTTTGTGACCCCACGAATCGCAGCACGCCAGGCCTCCCTGTCCATCACCAACTCCCAGAGTTCACTCAGATTCATGTCCATTGAGTCTGTGATGCCATCCAGCCATCTCATCCTCGGTCATCCCCTTCTCCTCCTGCCCCCAATCCCTCCCAGCATCAGAGTCTTTGCCAATGAGTCAACTCTTCGCATGAGGTGGCCAAACAAAGTACTGGAGTTTCAGCTTTAGCATCATTCCTTCCAAAGAAATCCCAGGGCTGAGCTCCTTCAGAATGGACTGGCTGGATCTCCTTGCAGACCGTTCCTATTTAGTGCTAAAACACTACAATGTGGGAGCAAATGGGTTTGTCCTGCTTTTCAATGGCAGCATCAGAAAATCTCTTTGCAGGACTCACAGGTTGTGTCATGTGATTTCTCTGAACCTCAGTTTCTCTTCTGAGAAATGGGGAACCAAACTCATGAGTGTGTTTTAAAATCCCTATTAGCTGAGTAGAATTATCCCTGCTGTACAGATGAGGACACAAACATTTCAGGAGGTAGAGAGTTTTGTACATTGGAAAATGCTTTACAATGTGAAACTATTCATATTACTATTTGCCTAAAACTATTGAGAAGATTCCCTCCCCTCCTCCTTTCCTCATCAAGCACATACATTTGGAACTTGCAGCCTGATGATAACACACAAGGGCATTTAACATTGCAACTAGGGATAAATATGTTACAAGCCTGGTCAGGAAAACATAATTTTCAGGGGATGAGCTAGCCAGTGCTCTGATTTTGATGGAAGGATGATTGAGCATTGAATTTCCCGTCATAAAATCTGTGACCCTACTGATGATCTCCCCATAGTAAAGCAGCTGAAGGGTGTTTTAATGAAAGAACGGTATGTCACTCTGGGGAGGAATTCCAACATTTAGATACCAGAGTGTCCTTTCAGACAAAAGAGACTATGCTGAAGACAAAAAGAATCCTCAGAGGATCAAAGATGCCATATCCAGAGTCTCAAATTTGAATATGTATCAGAATCTCCTGAAGGGCTTCTTAAAAACATAATATTGCTGTGTCCCACCTCTACAGTTCCTGATTCAGCAAGTTTGAGATAGAGCTTGTGAGTCTGCATTTTCAATGAGTTCTCAGGGGCCCCTGATACTGTAGTCTTTTTACTTGTTTGTGTCTTCATCTCCTATTAGAAGGACACCAGTCATATTAGATTAAGGTTCATCCTAATGACCTAACTTTGACTAGAGTACCTGTTTAAAAACCTTAACTCCAAACACAGTCACATTGTGAGGCACTGGGAGGTTGGGACTTCATCATGTGAATTTGGGGGTTTGGGAGTTACCCATAACAGCTAGACAACTGAGTTATGAGCAAAGTCTGCCAACACAGTGCCTCGGAAATCACAGCAAGTTAGAAGCCAGAGAGCAGACCCCACACATCACTCCACGGAATGTGGCCAAAGATGAGAGACAGCCCGGGGAAATATTTTGCAGGACTCTGTGAGACTATGGGAGGATGACATGGGTCTCAGACCTGAAAGAGTGTGTGCCTGAGTCACTAAAATATGTTACAGAACATTCTGGTTCAACCTAGTGTTAAAAGATTAAAGCCCAAATGCTTTGTAAATGAGGAGCATGGTTTAAAGGGTCAGATGATTTCTGAGTGGGGGTTTATTTAAGGAGAACAAGACAACAAACCTTCTAAGACTTAAACCTACAAGCTTGTGCTCAGGGTCTGAGCATTCCTGCTCTCCAGCAGCATTCCTCAGGCTCAGCAGTACTGATTACTTGGAGCAGAATAGATCCTCGTTTAGAGGGAGGGGGTTGTGGTGGCGGCTATTCTATGCATGCAGGATGCTGAGCACCACTCCTCTAGCCACTAGATGCCAGTAGCAACTGCCCTAGCTGTGACAAGCAAAAATGTCCCTACACATTGCCAAATGCCCCTAGATAGTAGGGAATACAAAACTGTTCCAGTTAAGAACCACTGCTCAATAGATCCTGTCTTAATCCATTTGGGCTGCTATAACCAAAATACCATAGATTGGGTGGCTTAAATGACTCACATTTATATACCACAATTTTAGAGGCTGGAAAGTAAGTTCAGGGCACCAGCAGATTTGGTGTCTGGTGAGGATCAGCTTCTTGGGTCATAGACAGTGCATCTTTTTTGATCTGTCCTCACAGGGTGGATGTGGAGAGTAAGCACTTCAAGGTCTAAGAGGGCACTAATCCCACTCATGAGGGATCCACCCTCATGACCTAATCACTTCCAAACGCCATGAGTCTTCATGCCATCGCCCTGGGGACTCAGTTTCAACATATGGATTTTCAGGGAGAACAAACATAAACTCCAGGCACACTATCTCCATTCTCAACAACTCTGTGAAACAAGTATCATACACACTTCTTTGGATTAAGAATCACAGACTCATTGATATTTGCTCACTTTCACTCACCTAAAAACTATTCATCTGATTACCAAATCTATACCTTTTTAATAAGCTGTCTTCGTTCACTTCATGTGCTTCCCAGGTGGCACGGTGGTAAAGAATCTGCCTGCCAATGCTGGAGACACAGGAGAGGCAGGTTTCATCCCAGGATCAGGAAGATTCCCTGGAGTAGGAAACAGCAACCTGCTCCAGTCTTCCTCCCTGGGAAATCCCATGGACAGAGGAGCCTGGCAGGCTACAGTCCATGGAGTTGCAAAGAGTCAGACATGACTGAGCACGCACACACACACAGAATAGAATAAAGGGACAATGAAGTTCCTATTTCTGAAAGCGACTCTACTTCCCATAATTGGGGAAATGAAAATATCCTAGGTTCCAGGTCCAGAGATGAGATCACGCGGTAGTCAAAGTGAGGCCACTTTCCACAGCCAGCTGCACATACAGGCAACACCACCGGGCCTCCCCGAGGCTGTTTTTTCTTGCTGCCACCCGACAGACATCTGTCAGGTGGATGCTCAAAACTGGCAGGGTATGAAAAACACACCCAGCCCTCTGAGATTTTTCAGGCAAAGCACAGCTTGTCAGCCTGTCAGTTACTGTCATGATGGTGCCAGACTGATTTGGGTTCTTTCATCATTACACATGAAATACTTTGTGTTTGCAGGGAAACCCTTTTGGGAATCAAAGTCCTATTTCTCTTTTTGAACGTCTCTTGGATGTCAGAGAGAATTCATTGCTTCAGAGGAAGTAGAATAATAAGCAATCTGTCTAAAGAATACTCAAAGAGATGGGCTGAAAGCCTGTTTGGCCATGCCAAAGGGTCACTAGTTTATTCATTCATGTCACAACTTTCAGAGAACACCTAATGTGTGCCCAGTCTTGGGTCAGGCATAGGAAACTCATTGATGGACACAACAGGCTCCATGCCCTCAAGAGTCTCACTGGCAGCTATGATACACTTAATCAAATTAACTTGAATACAACGGTGCTCAGGTGTTCAATCTCAGAAGAAAGGCTAAGGAACCATATTAGGAACAAAAAGGACTGGGGCTACAAATTTAGAGATGCCTTGCTCAATTAAATCATGATATGAGCTGTTGTAGTTTGCTGGTAATTCAGAGTAACAGAAACCCGCTGGATTGGAATTTTAATCCCCTTTGAGTCTTCCGTCTCATTCAATCGAGACAAGTGTTGACTCGTTGGCCAGTAATCTTGTACCATTCTTCTTTCAACAATTCCTTGCCATTTGTCTTATTTGCGAACTGTTAACTTATCTAGTAATTCTTTTCCTCCTATTTCTTGCTTTTCTTTTTTCATGTTTACCAAATGCTCTCACTTTCCTTTTCATTTTAGTTGGTTTTTTATTGCAACTATGAAATATCTCACTCCCACTGACAATTCTCTGTCTTTCTCTTTTAGATTTTCTGGTACAAGCTGGCATTCTTTCAGCAAAAGACACTGAGAACTAAAAAGAGCCAGACACATTATTTCTGATTCTGCTCATTTTACTGTGGTGTGGCCACAGCAGAAACTCAGGTGAGATTTCCACAAGGACTTGTTCAAAGCCTTGACTATATGGAATTGAAACTAAAGACCTGCTTTATTCTATGAGAAACGGCATCTTCACTTTGAAGCTGCCATTTTTACGGTACTACAATTGACTTTGAGTTTAAAGTGATTATAAAGGAAACAGATTAGAAGCTAACAGTAGGACTGAGCAAGTTAAATCAGTGAAGCTGATTTTGTCACAAATAAAGGGTAAGACACAATGGGAACAAATAGAGATGAGTGTCTATAAGCTAGTGTTTATGATGGGAAGTAGAAACATATGAGTCCTGTTTGTTAATAGCTTTTAAATTCAAATAACCTAACTTGATGTTCTGGCATAACAATGATGTATGTGGTTAGATCATCTCACACACAGCTCTGCTCCCCATTTGCCAAGTAAAGAGCAATGGGGGAAAAAAGGGCCGTCCTTTCCCAGCCCCCAACTGGCCCAGCACATGTTCCCAAACACAGAATCTGGCTGAGTAATTCAGCTGCTCAACACATATGATAAGAAGTTGGAAGAATTATAAGAAAATAGTCCATGTTCTTCACTTATTTTTCTATTGGTTTTTCTCTTACCTTGTGGGTAACAAAACAAGAGAACGTTTCTCAGTTATTTTCACTCACTCAAGAGCAACAGGTAAACTCCAAAAGTAAATATCTAAAAGTAAGTACTTCCTTCATCCTACAGCACCATCTGCTCAACCAAAAGAGCAAGCCCTATCAGTCTGAGCACTTACTATTTGCTAGTATGATTCTTAGCACTTTTTCTACATTTATATACTTTGTGCTCTTATAATCAATACAAAAATCCAAGAAGTAGGTCCTTTTGAAAAATATTTTTTATGTGGACCATTGTTAGACTTTTTTTTTAATCTGTTGTTTTTCTTTTTTGCCGATGAGGCGTGTGGGATCTTAGCTTCCCAACCAGGTATCAAGCTGGCTCCCCTTCCACTGGAAGATGAAGTCTTAACCACTGGACCACCAGGGAAGTAGGTCTTCATATCGTCATTTTACAGATTAGAAAACGGAGACTCAGAGAATCTAAGGAACTAACCCAAAGTCACTCAGATCCACACCAAGTGATCAGACTGTGATTTGATTCAAGGTCATCAAGACTTTACACTGTCCTGAGAATTTCTCCTGGCATGCATGGACACAAACCTGGACTGCTTCTCTCTTCTGGGACCCGCCATACGCAGTTCTCCTAGAATGCTATTCCTGCTCATTTCCATCCATCTAGTCCTTTCTCTCAAGGTCTCAACTCTCATCTCTTTCACAGAGTTTTCTAGCCTTTGCAGTAATCAACTGCTCCTCTGAAATCCTATGGTGCTTCTTTCTTCTGCATTTAACAAACAGCCTTCTGCTGTTCATTTGTTCTGCAGCAGGGGTTTAAAGCCAAGAGGGAGGGGACTGATGGCTGCTTCATGTTGATGCATGGCAGAAACCAACACAGTATTGCAGAGCAATTATCTTCCGATTAAAAATAAGTAAATTTTTTAAAAAACATAAGCTGTCTATCTACTGAATATTCAGGCCATTTAGGGCTGTAATTCTTTCTGCTAAGATGCATGACAACAGAAACCCTGACTGTTTCCTCCACCAGTATATCGCCAAGGGCCAACAGAGTACCTGACACATAGTAGGTACTCAGTGTATTTTATCAAATAAATCCATAGGTAGAGGAACATTAAGGTTGAGAGAGCACAAGAAGCATTCTGTGAAAGTAAATTATTGTCAGCAACGATTAATCCAAGACCAGGGGGTCACGTAGGAAAGGAGGGGTACTTTTAAATGCCACTTGAAGTATGTTGTTCCCATTTTCTTTCCGCCCATCCATCACCATCTTACCTAATAACTCTAGCAGAACTTAGCCAAAATCCCAGGGAGTTAGAGTTTATAACGTGATTAAATGAAAGTGCTGCTTTGTTAGGATCCGCCGGGCACAGAGCACACTCAGGGCTGCTTCTTTTTAGTTCAGGCAGTAGACCATAGCAACCACTAGGGACAGAAAGCATGTTCTTCTCTTGAACAGAGCAAAAGGCAGGAAAGCGAACATGGTAGCCTCTCAAGGTAGCCAAGATACCTGCGCTACAGTAAGGCATGATGAAAGCTTTCCTGGTGGATCAATCAGTTAAGGATCCACATGTAGTTCAGGAGACTGTGAGCAATGCAGGAGATGCAGGTTCAGTCCCTGGGTCAGGAAGATCCCCTGGAGAAGGAAATAGCAATCCAGTCCCACATTCTTGCCCGGGAAATCCCATGGACAGAGGAGCCTGGCAGGCTACAATCCGTAGGGTTGCAAGATTTGGACATGACTTAGCGACTAAGCAACCAACCAGCCAACCAAGGCATGATGAAGACCTGGAGTCTACCTCACAGACAAGAAGCCACTGTTGGTTAGCACAGGTGAGATACTCCCTCAGGGTTTCCCGAATTAGCTGGGAAAATTTGAGGTGGGAACTGGCAGACCAAACTATATATAGTAGATGAGCTGGAGAAATATTGCTGCTTTGTCTTTTATTATCACTGTGAACTGTATTTCTCTGTGGAGCCTAGATATATTCTGGTTATAGTAATATATGCCCTGACTTCTGTACAAGATTGCAATTCCTGAAAAGTCGGGAGATATATTCATTTTTGCTGTCCTCAAGTCTTGGCAAGATGTTCTCTATTAGATCCTACTAAATAAACATTTGATGCAAGGATGAGAATAGGGATATGAATCTTAAAGGAATCATCAAAAAATACCTTGTTTTTCTTACATGCAGTTGTTATTGTTGCATTTTTAAATGTTTTGCTTCTGCTCCAAAATGTTCTTGTAATAGTATATTCATTATTACAAATAATTATACCTTAATCAATCAAGGAAACGCCCCCTCCAAAAAAAAAAAACTGTTGTATTTTTAAGAGTCTTCAGTGAATATTCTGTTGCCTTAGAGAATGACATTTGGAGGAATCTAGGGTCAAACAAACTTGCCAAAAACCACATAAACACAGTACCCTTAGACATCACAAAACAAAGTAGAGAGTTCAACCTTTTCCAAAGGAAAACAGATAAAACATGAAAACAATCTGGCCACTGCAGGGGCCCATTTGTCCCACAGTAGAATGTCAGATGCAGCTAAAGCAACAAGCGTTTATGAGATTCTGAGTTACCAGAAAACAGAGTCTTTTCTACACTCAAACGCCTTCTTAGTATGCTGTGAAAGCTGGAATCATGATATTCAGACCTGGATGGGGGACGATGACTCTTAGTCACCCTCCTCTCCCAGAAGTTAAGATAGTAGTGTTCTAATCTAAACTATCCTAAAAATTGGTGGGTATTATATGGCACTAGTGGTAAAGAACCTGTCTGCCAATGCAGGAGACACAAGAGATGTGGGTTCCATCTCTGGGTCAAGATGATCCCCTAGAGAAGGGCATGGCAACCCACTCCAGTATTCTTGCCTTGAGAATCCCATAGACAGAGGACTGCCAGGCTATAGTCCATAGAGTTACACAGAGCAGGACACAACTGAAGCAACTTAACACACATTTTGAATCAGCGCATTGAGGATAGTGGGAAACAGAAATTGGTTAGGCCTTGTGAGAGCTTTCTCACAATAAAATTAAGTCTCTTTTATTATTTGGTGGATATTAACTCACTAAACTTGCCAGATCAGCTTCTGCTCCGAATAATAGAAACATAACTTAACCTGGCAAAACAAGCGGGGAGGCCTTTCACCCGCTAGGCCTAAGCTGAAGTTGGACTTAGAGAAAACAAGGGTAGGGAGGGTGGAGGGCTAATATTACCATGATGCTCTCCAGTCTCTCAAGACAGCTCCTCTCTTGATTTCCAACTTCCTGCTTTCATACTAGCTTTGTTTAGGGGATCAGAGCACAACCGTTTACTATTCCATATATATGTATATATATACATGCTCAATTGCATCTGGCTCTTTGTGACCCATGGTTCTGTAGCCTGCCAGGCTCTTCTGCCATGGGATTTCCCAGGCAAGAATACTGGAGTGGGCCGCCATTTCCTTCTCCAGGGAATCTTTCTAACCCAGGGATCAAATCTGCATCTCTGTATTGACAGGTGGATTCTTTACCATTGAGCCACCTGGGAAGCCCTGGTAGACAGAAATGATCCACTGTATTATATTCTAAAACTTTTATTTTAAAAAGAAGTGTTATATACTTAAAATTAACTTCATGTACTCTCCAGGAGAGTCTATCTGGATTTCAATTTTCTTAATTTTTTTAACCATTCTGTTATTAATCCAGGAAATCAATAAATTTTGCATTAAGCACCTTATAAGCACAGGATACAATCTTTAAAAAAAAAAAAAAAAGCATACCAAGCGCTTTCTTTTTTAATCTTAAATTTCCCCTCCCTATAGTCTAACCACCCATATCTCATGCCCTATACATACTTCTCACCTTTGCATATAGACCACTTTCTCTGAAATGTTTCTCATTGCTTCTTTTCGCCTGACCCCTCCTTTTAAAATCAGGCTAGATGCTAACCTTCTTCATGAAGCTTTCTATGATTAGTCTCACTACTCAGCTACTCAGGGCTCTTATTGCAGTATTTTCTCTATTATGTTAAGTTTCTCCTTATAATTAGGAAGTTTTTTTTTTCCTATGACTATTGGAATCCCAACTCTTAAAAATGCTAAGTACTAACTTTAAGAATTAAATGCGAACAAGTAAAAGAGAACAGATAGTAAGGCAAACATCAAAGGGTATATTTCGGAGAAAAATATATTATTTTTCATAAATAATTGTCATTAAAATGAACATCCCTCAGGAGCAAACACAGTTCCAAACCTCAGCATATTTCAGACAAAATTCAGTATGATGTCCTAATTCAACTGTGGTTACTGGAGGCCACAAAGTTCCAAGTACTTTGTTAGGCAACTTTGGGACAATAAAGATAAGGAAAAAGAATCTTCTTATCATGAAACTCTTAATTTCACAGAATTGAAAGATGGTGGAACAGCTGAAGGTGCCTTGGAGAAGGAAAGTCTAAGTACTAGAAGATAATGTCTTCTCTAACTTTCCCCAACAGATCTAGTGAACACTTCCTCTGTATCTCTCATAGGGTCACAAAGGGTCAGACATAACTGAGCGCGCATACACACACACACTCCACCATATCTTCTGCATCTTCCTATTACAGCCAGTGTAGTGGTTTCTCTCCTTATTTTTCTCCTTTCTATCTACTCCTTACCCAGAACCCCACTCTTACCTGGGCAGAAACTGTGCCCATTAATCTTTGTATATATTTCCATGACGCATTCAAAAAAAATCTATTGAACAAGTGAGTGAACACATGCATACATGCTGACATGACTGAGATGCAGATAGAAAAGGGCCTTATACCCTTTGCTCAAAGGGATGGTGCTTTATTCTACAAGCAGTAGCCAGGCATCACAGCTTCCCAAGTGGGAAGGAAAGATCAGATCTGTATTTACTAAGAAATACCTGGGTGCACACAAAGTATGTACTGGGTGAGGCAGGAAAAGTCTGGAGGATCTTATAATATTATAGACAAGAGACAAACTAGTTCAGACAAGGGTCTGAACTAAGGCAGTAATAATGGGGATGGAGAAGCCAGGACAAATATTTGCAAGACAGAATTTGGTTTCTGCATGGATATGGAGATGAACCAAGAGTCCAGGATTAAAACCATTTTGATGTGAACAAAAGAATCCGGGCAATTCCTTAAAGACTATTGTAACAGGGCTTCTCTTGTGCAAACAAGGATGATTGATAATGTAAGTTGCACAAGCCCACATAATAATCAGCATCCCTTGTCAATGCCAAATTTTTCTCACCCTTGAATTCCCAACACCTGCAGGAAGACAGACTTGGCTTACATATTTTGTGAACTGCTGCAGTATATGTTAATTTTATGACTTACATAATTATTCCCTTTTATGTGTCTTAAATGTCAAGTTCCTGAAGTAACAGCAGAGTAGCAAATTAAGTAACTTTGACTGAACTTATGAAGTCCTCAGTATTTAGGCAACCTTTCAACATCAGCAGCTTCCACAGAATAATATTATGAATTTTGGGAATCCCCCCCAAAATGATGCCTCCTGATGCCTCCAACAAGGTGTAATTATTTCACTGAAGTTGGAAAATGATTTGTAAGCACAAACTGGAGTGCTATTTCATCTCATCACCCACCCCCCCCATAGATGTGACCTCCCCAACAAGGCTGGGAGCCCTCAGGCCATTTTGCTCTAAGGAAGAGCTTCAAAAGGAACAACTGGACCAGCAAGCTCAAATATTTCAGATCCATGAGTAAGACTGAAGGATTAGGAAGAAGATATTGTTAACTGCTTGGCGTGCTGTAGTCCCTGGGGTCGCAAAGAGTTGGACACAAGTGGGTGACCAAACAACAACATCATCAGCTTGGTTCTGTTCTTCACCCCTACATCAATCTAGAGAGAATGCTGCAGGCTGAGGTAGAAAAGATATTAGAGCTAGAACAGATACAAACCACGAGAGTTATCCATTAATGAGAGAGGCAGGAAGTGGTATCCTGACTCCTCCATTCTTCAAGCTCAGTCTCCATGGGAAGCCAAAAATACCTTCAACCTTTCAATGAAGTCATTAAATTCAAAAAATGGGGAAACCTAGGCCTCCATTTTCCTGGGGAGGAATTGGCTGTGCCAGGGTGGTGTGGGCACCATCAAGGACAAAGGAGAGGGCTGGATCCATGATGCTACATGGATGGACCTGAAGATTATACCAAGTAAAGTAAGTCAGACAGAGAAAGACAAATACCATATGATATCACTTATATATGGAATCTAAAAAGAAAAGAGCACCAGAAAATTACTAGAGCTAATCAACGAATATAGTCAAGTTGCAGGATATAAAATCAACATACAGAAATCCCTTGCATTCCTTTACACTAATAATGAGAAAGAAGAAAAAGAAATTAAGGAAACAATTCCATTCACCATTGCAACGAATAGAATAAAATACCTAGGAATATATCTACCTAAAGAAACTAAAGACCTATATATAGAAAACTATAAAACACTGATGAAAGAAATCAAAGAGGACACTAATAGATGGAGAAATATTCCATGTTCATGGATCGGAAGAATAAATATTGTGAAAATGAGCATACTACCCAAAGCAATCTACAAATTCAATGCAATCCCTATCAAACTACCAGCGGTATTTTTCACAGAACTAGAACAAATAATTTCAAGATTTATA
>SJYQ01000717.1:327973-352710 GCA_006410935.1 Redunca redunca | reverse complement strand
GAAGCCTGGCCTGCTACAGTCCATGGGGCTGCAGAGTCGGACGTGACTGAGCCAGTGAACAACGACACCTGAAGCCTGGACCTACTGTTCTCCCTAGATCCATTCCATACATTCCCAAGGCAGCCAAAGCTTTCTGGATACGCCTTCCCAAACTCCCTTTCCTTTCCTCCAGAGTGAATCAGCATCATTAGATTGCTATTCTTTGTTGACATGAATTTCTTCATTCTTTAAGAACACGAGCATATATTCTGAAACTATATATATATAATGTTGTTTTATAAGTAGTTCAAATATGTGTATTTTATTTACTTGTTTATATCCTTAATTTTTATACAGAAGATTTGGGGTGGCTTACAGTGAAACTAGAAATCATAAAAATGCTAGCAAAATATAAATTAGAATTAAAAAGTTAATAACAGAAAGAATACAAATAAAAGCAGTGAATTAAGATTTTTTAAAAAGTAGAGAAATAAGAAAAGTGATTATCATTTACAATGAAATAGAATAAGATTGAATGTCTATTAGAATATTATAATTTAGACATGCCAGACTATTCAGATTTTAGTTTAAACCATGGAGGTTTTCCTGAAATCTACATATATGTGAAATATCCCATACTTTCTCATGGAATGATGACATTATTCTGTTTCATGTCTCCCCAAGAATAGCCCATCACTGGTCCTTACCTTTGGAAGAAGAGGTATGATCATAGTGGTAGAGGATATAGTCAGGGTAGAGAACCCAGCTAGTAACCAGAATAATTGCTAAGATTACTGAACACTTAGGGGCTTCCCAGGTGACTTAGAATCCACCTGCCAATGTAGAAGACTCAGGTTCAATCCCCGGGTCGGGAAGATCCCCTGGAGAAGGACACGGTAACCTGCTCCAATATTCTTGTCTGGAAAATGCCATGGACAGAGGGGCCTGGCAAACTACACTCCATGGGGCTGCAAAGGGTCGGACATGACTGAGCGACTGCACACTCACGCATGCAACGAACACTTACTAAATCAGGCACTTGCTGAGCTCTGTAAATATCTTTGACACGATCCTCACAACAGTTCCTGGAGCTGCCCACAGAAGAACAGACTGAGATGCAGAGAGGGTGGGCATTTGCCTGAGATTAAACAGTAAGTTGCCACCCTGGATTCCAAGATTTATTGGCATGACAGATAATGCACGTACATGTGTTAGTTAAACCACGGTGCCAGCCTGCTTGGAAGCTCCAGATTCGCTCCTCCACATCATCCTTGGGTCCATTCGTAACTTCTGTCTTGGCAACTGAAGTCTGAGCATAACCATGCTAACGTATTTCATTCATATTTTTCAACCGAAGACTTTTCCAACTTCTGAACCAAACTTCAGACTCCTCTTACTAGGTGACAACGTGCATTCAGGTCGTCCTGAATCAATGGGTGTCAAAGCCCTGGCAACTGTTTCCCTCAGCCTCTCTTGGAGGCCTGAGACAAACTTCCCAGAGAAAAATCAGAACCCTGTTCTTCAGCTTTAGGACAGATAACATTAGATACAAAGTCTCTGTCCTGAAGATCATAGACCCCAGAATCTGACCGCTATACCCCTGTGACAAAATGCATCCTTTCAAACCTCTTGGGAGATTTTGCTTCTTTTAGGAAAAAAAACAATTGAAAATGTTAACAGCTTATTCATCTTCCTAGAAAATATTTAACATTGAAAGTACCTCAAGAGGCACATCTGAAAAATCCAGAAATAGATATCTTACATTTTACATTCAGCCTATTTTCCTTTACTTAATTGATTCCATTATTCATGTTTTCCACACCCCCAAACTTACTGATTTTTTCATAGTGCTCATGCACTATAAGAATGCATAGTTATTAATCAAAGGATCTATTCTTTACTTAGCCAAGATATCCATATTAAATTCTTTTCATCTTCTGCCATAAATCAGGTCTTCCAGCTCCTTCATCATTTTCATTACTCATGTCCATGTTCTTTCCAATTTATCTGAGCTGCTTGAAAATTCCCATTGTTACACATTCCATACAAAGGAATACTTCACTTGCAAAACTGGTATTGTGATTCCCAAGAGTAAAGTTAAATTGACATGGGCACTTTTTTGCTTTTTCCTGCTCAAATAAGACTGAATTTGCTACCTTTCAAGATGACAACTTTTCAGATTTGGCTTCGTCATGAAGAAACTGTTTCTGGTTAATGTTTTTGTGCCTTAATTTGGGATGAGACCCTAACAGAAAAAAAGACCCTAGCTGGGTGTTTAAGAGCTGAAAATGGCTAGAGATTCAAAACATTTGATTAAGTTAATTCACTAGAGTCCATCTCAATTCTAAGGGCAGTTAGTCTGGAACTTCTAATTCCTGCCTTTATATAAATGCAGAATCAAGTCACAAGATTGTTTCCAGTCAGTATCAATTCAGGCATCTGTATACAGTCATGTTCCCTGTCTCCAATCATTTCCATGACATCATAAGGCCAAACTGCATTTGAGGGTTAGTGGCAGAAGCATTTTTATGTGAAAAGGTGCCTTGCTGACAAACTTTGGTTTAGGAAACCAAGAGGTATATATGTTGTTATTCAGTTGCTCAGTCATGTCCGACCCTTTGTGACACCACGGACTGCAGCACACCAGGCTTCCCTGTCCTTCACCATCTCATGTCCATTGAGCTGGTGATCCCATCCAATCAACTCATCCTCTGTCGTCCCCTTCTCCTCCTGCCTTCAATCTTTCCCAGCATCAAGGTCTTTTCCAATGAGTCAGTTCTTCGCATCAAGTGGACAAAATATTGGAGTTTCAGCTTCAGCATCAGTCCTTCCAATGAACATTCAGGACTCATTTCCTTCAGGATAGACTAGTTTGATCTCCTTGCAGTCCAAGGGACTCTCAAGAGTCTTCTCCAACACACTTCAAAAGCATCAATTCTTTGGCACTCAGCTTTCTTTATTGTCCAACTCTTACATCCATACATGACTACTGAAAAAACCATAGCTTTGACTACACAGAACTTTGTTGGCAAAGTAATGTCTCTGCTTTTTAATATGTTGTCTAGGTTTGTCATAGCTTTTCTTCCAAGGAGCAAACATCTTTTAATTTCATGGTTGCAGTCACCAATTGCAGTGATTTTGGAACCCAAGAAAATAAAGTTTCTCACTGTTTCCATTGTTTCCCCATCTATTTGCCATGAAGTGATGGGACCAAATGCTATGATCTTAGTTTTTTGAATGTTGAGTTTTAAGCCAGCTTTTTCATTCTCCTCTTTCACTTTCATCAAGAGGCTCTTTAGTTTCTCTTCACTTTCTGCCATAACGGTGATGTCATCTGCATATCTGAAGTTATTGATATTTCTCTTGGCAATCTTGATTCCAGCTTGTGCATCATCCAGCCTGGCACTTCACAGGATGTACTCTGCATATAAGTTAAATAAGCAAGGTGACAAAATACAGCCTTGACATACTCCTTTCCCAATTTGGAACCAGTCCGTTGTTCCATATCCAGTGCTGACTGTTGCTTCTTGACCTGCATACAGGTTTCTCAGGAGGCAGGTCAGGTGGCCTAGTATTCTCATATCTTGAAGAAGTTTCCAGTTTGTTGTGATCCACACAGTACAAGGCTTTACTGTAATCAATGAAGCAGAAGTAGATTGTTAGTTAACCCTGCATAGTTTAACATTAAAATTGTTCAATAAACACACAGTCCTGGTCATTTTCTCCTTCATCCCTTAGCTTGATACATAGACATTCTTATCTCTGTCTAAGGATGGAAGTGAGACTTAAAAAGTATTGGGTTAGCCAAGAAGTTTGTTTGGGTTTTTCATAACATGTTATGGAAAAACACAAATAAGCTGTTCAGCCGATGCAATAGTAAAATGCACAGCAAAATCACCCTTCATTGATTTTATACTATGTTTCTTAGTTCTATGCCAACAGAATCATATTCTTTCAAATATTCAAGCCAACTTTTCCTGTTTCTAGATGTAGCAGAGAGAATTCCACAAAACAAAGACAGCTCTACAAGTGACAGCTAACCAAATACGGTGTCAAGTTACCTGTAGACTCTATTTACTAAGGTTAGTATTACAGTACTTGGCTGTGTATGCGGTGCTGTGCCACGTCGCTTCAGTCACGTCAGACTCTTTCTAACTCTATGGACTGTAGTCTGCCAGGCTCCTCTGACCATGGGATTCTTTAGGCAAGAATACTGTGGTGGGTTGCCATGCCTTCCTCCAGGGGATTTTCCTGACCCCAAGATCAATCTCGCATCTCTTATGTCTACCTGCATTGCAGGTGGGTTCTTTGCCACAAGCGCCACTTGGCTATGGACAATCAAGAATAAGATATAAGTGAATCACCATTACTAGGAAAACCAGCTATAAATGACAGGATAGAGAATTAAGCAATATCTCCTAGAATCAGCCTAATAGAATAATCAAAGTCTATTAGAAATGGATGTTTTCTACTGAGACTCCAATTACTACTAAACATGCTAAATCTTGAGGCAGAGCTTTGGTCACTCATTAATGAATCTGCCGATTGTAAAGCACCTCAGACACACCCTCAGTGAAATCTAAAAAAATATAACACAAGTGATTATAATCTGAATAAACTGCCTCTCTTTTGAATCAGAAGGAATGTAATCAACACAAGTGATTGTGAAGATAATTTTGTCATCAATTACCTTTCTCTTCTTTATACTTTAACCCCAAACGGCTACAAGGTATAAGCAAATATTTAGCATTCTTATTGAAATCAGAAAGATATATATTTTGAGTTATAACGAGGTTAAAATTTCTAACGGGATCTTGAGTGTAATTAGCAGTTACTCTGATTAGAGGAGCTTCCCAGGTGGTGCTAGTGGTAAAGAACCCGCCTGGCCAGTGCAGGAGACCAGGGTTCAGTCCCTGGGTGGAGAAGATCCCCTGGAGGAGAGCATGGCACTCATGCTCCAGTATTCTTGCCTTGAAAATCCCAAGGACAGAGGAACCTAGTGGGCTACAGTCCACAAGGTGACAGAGAGCTGGACACAACTGAAGTGACTTCACACACACACACTCTGATTGGAAGCTGGATGTTTTCTGTTGTGGTCTTGAAGTTAATTACCAGAGTCAGGATCCACCTCTGGCAGCTGATCTCCATGTTCTAAATGAAGCACTGGTTACCATTCCTTATTGGTTACTTCTTTAGCAAAGTTTTGAGATACCAGAAGTTTAAGAATTTGGAAATCATCTCCATCATCAGAATCTTCTGTGTGTCTTCATTGCTCACTCGTGTCTGACTCTATGCAACCCCATGGACTGTAGCCCACCAGGCTCCTCTGTCCACGGGATTCTCCAGGCAAGAATACTAGAGTGGGTTGCTATGCCTCCTCCAGGGGATCTTCCCAACCCAGGGACTGAACCCAGGTCTGCATTGCAGGCGGACTCTTTACCATCTGAGCCACAGGGGAAGCCTAGGCTACTCAATGAGGCGAATAATGAATATAATATTTATTTGGTAACTAAGGATCTAAGCAGATTTAGAGTCAATATGCAAAACTTTCACTGATGACCCCACTGCAATAATGTACATGTAATTAAGATCACTGTATACATAAGCCCTTAGTGCATGCCATGAAATTCCTTGTTCATTTCAGCTGATACAAGAGTCATGGACTAATTTCTGTCATTCATCTTGTTCTGCTAAAGTACAGGGTTGAAAATAATCTAGCTAATTAACAGGTCTCGTTAGGTTTTTACTGGCCAGTAGTGCTGAGTTATTGTTCTATATATATTTCAGCACGGTTTTTGTTGGCATGACACACAGAACAGATGGTGGAATCATCCCTAAGGATGACAAGTTGTGACAATTGTTATAAACATAAAGAGAAGGAAACACAATGCCTCTGATTTGTCAAGTGATTTCTAACCATTATTTCACTTAACCCTCAAAGAAACTCTATGAGATATAAAATACTATCCCCATTTCTGAGACAAGAAAAATTAAGGCTCAGCAAAGCTAATTAAATGAAAGCTACTTTGGGGGGTGTGGGACATAGAAAGTTGGGTCAATGGTATAGCCATTAAAGAAATGATGCTTCCCTGATGGCTTTAACTATAAAGAATCTGCCTGTAATGCAGGAGACTTGGGTTCAATCCCTGGGTCAGTAAGATCCCCTGGAGAAGGAAATGGCAACCCACTCCAGTATTCTTACCTGAAGAATCTCATGGACAGAGGAGCCTAGCGGGCTACAGCCCCAGCTCACAGTCAGACACGACAGAGAGACTAACAGCAAAATTAATTAAATACAAGCTGTCTGGGGAGTATGGGGTAGAAAAAGTGGGGTCAATGGTATAGCCATGAAAAAGAGTATCTTTTCAATGGGTTTTTCAAGTAGCTGCTTTGGCTACATCTGACCATCCCAATAGTTAGAAGTCTGAACCAAACCCGCAGGGACCTGAAAACCAGAAGCCCTTCTGAAAGTGCCTGATATGGGTGAGTGAGTCCCAGAGAAGCCATCTCCTCCACAAGCCAGTTTACAGGCTCGTCGAGGCTGGGCGTAGTGAATGATGAACACCCTTATGTAACACTTCATCCAAGGCACAACTATAGACCTAAAGGTTGGTGCCAGTTCTGTGGGTCCAGCCTTCCCTTGATGTTCTTTAACATGGACCTGTATTAGAGTTCCAGGCTGGAGATGAAGAACCTCATTGCCCAACAGAACTGCTCTGACAAGACTGTCAGGAAAGCTGAAATAGCCAGAGCAGAAGCCTGGCAGGTTAAAGGAATGACTTCAGGGTACACGGAGGCACCGCTGTGACAAAGTGGTCTCAGACACCAAGGGTCAATACTAACAACCCAGGGGAGGGGTGGTGGAGGAGCTGGGAGCTGGCCCTTGTCAAGCAGAGGCTTCAAACCAACATCACATGATGATAAGCCCTGCAAATGGCTCTGGCCACACATCAAAGCACCAACTAATGCCCTGCTCCAAGACGTTCTGTGTAATACACACATCTCTCAATCCTTCAGGCTCACAGGAGGCAGGTTTTTAGAAATGCTATCAGCTCTTTCACATTGACGCTCAACTTGAACTGTACTCCTTTATGTGTATGCAGGTTTAGACTCAGTAATTGCAAGCCCTAGGACGGTAACAAATTGTTCTTGTGTGTGTGTGGGAGGGAAGATGGCAAAGGAGGGCTGATACGCACTGTATTTGTAGCGCTTACAGCTCAGGAGCAGGAAACCAGACAGAAATAAAAGATTGATCCTCCTATGGGATGGCCCATGTTTCCCACGATGCCTTCTCTCCTGCCCCGAAGAAACAAACTTAGGTTTATGGAGTCCTCATTTATCACAGTCTGGATCTTCCCTCCTTTTAGCCCCCATCCTGACATTCTTATATTAGAAAAAAAAAAGATTCCTTTCTCTAATAAGGATTTGGACCAGTCATTTGGGGTTCAGACTTTTAAAGGGCTTCCCTGATAGCTCAGCTGGTAAAGAATCTGCCTGCAATGTGGGTAGACCTGGGTTCAATCCCTGGGTTGGGAAGATCCCCTGGAGAAGGGAACAGCTACCCACTCCAGTATTCTGGCCTGGAGAATTCCATGGACTACATAGTCCATGGGGTCACAAAGAGTCAGACACGACTGAGCCACTTTCACTTTTCAGATTTTTAAGACTATGGGAAAATAATAGTAACAAGAGCAGTTTCCCAAAAATAAACATTAACTGCACTATAGAAGGACCTAACATTTCTCCCCTTCACCATATAGTTTATCTTAAATTATGTCAGAATAGTTTCAGAACCAAAATCAATTCAACCTCTTTTTTTAATTGGAGTATAATTGCTTTACAATGCTATTTCTTCTGTACAAGGAAGTGAATCTGCTATAGGTATACATATATCCCCTCCCTCGTTGACCTCCCTGCCACCATCCCCATCCCACCCTTCTAGGTTGTCACAGAGAACGAGGCTGAGCTCCCTGTGCTATACAGCAGCTTCCCACACACACACATTTTACACATGTGTGTGTGTGTTTAGTTACCTAATCATGTCCAGTTCTTTGCAACCCCATGGACTACAGCCCACCAGGCTCTTCTGTCCGTGAGGATTCTCCAGGCCAGAATACTGGAGAGGGTTGCCAGGCCCTCCTCCAGGGAATCTTCCCAACCCAGGGATCAAACCCAGGTCTCCCACATTGCAGGCAGATTCTTTACCATCTGAGCCATCAAGGAAGCCCAAGAGTACTGGAGTGGGTAGCCTATCCCTTCTACAGGGGACCTTCCTGACCCAGGAATCAAACCAGGGTCTCCTGCATTACAGGCAGATTCTTTACCAGCTGAGTTACCAGGGAAGCCTACTTCAGGGACAGTAGTGTATAAATGTCAATCTTCTTCAACGTCTTCCTATGTCCAGTCTCCAGGCAGGGGCTCTAGTACACACAGCCTCAGGATTTTATCCTCAAAACAGCTCTGTGAAACAAATCTTATGACCCACTTCCACAAATCGGGAAACAGAGGCGAGGAAGGATCAAACAGTGGGAAGCGGGCAAGTTGGAGGGGCAGAAATCACAAACTTTCAACTTTAAGCCCAGAGCTCTTAAAATCACATTACTCTTTGTTCTTATTTAAAACCAAGTTGTATAGGACTTTTAAAAACAGCTTTTTATTCTTTGTGGTTTGGGGAAAATTAGAAAGTCTTTGAAAGCAAAATTAAAGGCTGAGTCTGCACATAAAGTTTTAATGCTTATGATCAGAAAACCTAAACACTTCTACCAAAAATACATGATGATGAAATAATGCCTTAATTTGGTGCCAACGTTTCATAAAATTTTAGGATTTCTGTAAATGCCTCCTTTTCAACTGAGGGCCTGGTGTACCCCCAAATTGGTTACTCCTTGCTTTTTAGAGGAAAGGCTTTTCATACTTACTGAACTCCCCTGGCACATGCTTCTTTGGCAAGTGTATGAAATTGAGTTAATTCTGAGCATGAAGTCAAACCAAATGCCCTAAAAAAGAAAGTCAAAGGAAAGAACAATGCGTGTTTGCTTGAGTCAGTGACTGCCTCATTTCCACTTTTCTGGACCTAAATAATTATGTACAGTGCTCAGATCATCAGTCATCTAAGGCCCCAGACTCTGGGCTTGTCGAGAAGCCTCTCAACCCTGCCTGGACCTGAGCTAATTGGTCTGACTCTCACTTGCCGAACCCACTGGACCTTCATAAGCTGGGGCCATATGTCGGCTTGAGGTTTTTAGATGAAAGTGACAGAAGCTGTCTCTGACTGAGTAGGTAGAAAATGAGATTAAAGAGATCATGTAGTTCCCTGGTGGCTCAGATGGTAAAGAATCCACCTGCAATGCAGGAAACCTAGGTTCTATCCCTGGGTTGTTAAGATCCCCTGGAGAAGAGAATGACTACCCACTCCAGTATTCCAAAGAGTTAGTGAAGGACAGGGAAAGCTGGTGTGCTGCCGTCCGTGGGGTTGCAAAGAGTCGGACAGGACTGGGCGACTGAATAACAGCAAAAAAGTTCCCAGAACCACGGGGAGTGCTAGGGATGCAGGCTCGAGGCTGAGGTTCCAGGAACAGTGGTCAAAATCGTGCTGTAGGAGTGACCATGAAGAAAATAGTGCAGCCATCATCAAGGGTTGGGCACTGTCACTTCTGTGTCAAGAACTAAGCCTGGAAAGCATGGCTAATTCCCTGTTGACAGAGAGAGGGACACAAAGTGAGCATCTGTGCTGTGTCACTAGGTACAGAGTCAACCGCTAGAGGAGGGGTCTCTGATTGACAAGCCCTTTGTCACCTACCTGTGCCCGAGTATCCAGGCCATCTCCAGCATTACGGGGAAAGCGGGTCTTTGGCTCATGGCAAAACTTGCAAAGAATTCACAAATGTCAAAAGGGATGGGGCACAGATGTGTTTTCAAAGCAAATGACAGAAGTAATATCCATTTCTTAGCGCAATAAAATAAACATAACAATTCCTATTTTTCAATTGAGAAATCAAGAAAGGTATAACTTACCTGAATTCATAATGACAAAGCCAGAATTCCTGTTTTTTATTTTTCTGATTCAAAAGTCCATGAACTTTCAACTAAGCTCTCCTGCCACTTTCTTTTAATAAAATAAAAAGTATCCTAAAAAAGAGAGAGAGAATTGTCCCAATTCAATATTCTAGACAACACCAGAAATATCAGACATATAAGAAAAGTAAAATATCTTAAACTGGTGATCATGTTTATTTGATCTAGTTTTGATATTCCCAGACAAAATGGTCACTGCTATTCAACTGAGCTACCTACCTATATTTTCCTCTTTGAGTTAAGTATGGGTCAAACACTGAATCAAAATGGTATAACTTTATATTTGACTCATTTATCTGTTTTCTTACAGGATATTAGGAGATGACCTGCAGGAGCAGTTTAATGTATAAGGCTGTCAACAGGGAGATTTAGGTCTGTGTAGACAAAAATTAAGCTTCTACTCTGTGCAAAGCATTGTTCCAGACACTGGGGAAGAAATGATGACTCTGCTGTGGAGAAGTTCAAAGTTTAGTAAATAATTTCAGTGGTGCAGTGAACGTTGTGATATGACCACATATAAGATAGGACAGAAGCTCACAGAACATCAAACCAATATTTAGAGAATCTGGGAAGACTTCTCAAAGGAGGTTCCAGGCACTGGAGAGGTCCCAGTTCAGTTCAGTTCAGTCGCTCAGTAACATTCGACTCTTTGTGACCCCACGGACTACAGCACGCCAGGTCTCCCTGTCCATCACCAACTCCCAGAGTTTACACAAGCTCATGTCCATTGAGTCGATGATGCCATCCAACTGTTTCATCCTCTGTCATCCCCTCTTCCTCCTGCCTTCAGTCTTTCCCAGCATCAGGGTCTTTTCAAATGAGTCAGCTCTTTGCATCAGTGGCCAAAGTATTGGAGTTTCAGCTTCAACATCAGTCCTTCCAATGACTGATGACTCAGGACTGATCTCCTTTAGGATGGACTGGTTGGACCTCCTTGCAGAGAGGCCCCAGCCATGTTCATTCATCATTCTACAAAATTCTATGAGCATCTATGGATCACCTTGTGTAGGCTTTGCTAAGGGTTAGATGTTTAGCATTCAAATTAGTCTCTACCCACCTGGAACTCAGAATCTAGTGAAGAAGACATAAATAAAACAAACAATTATACTAGTACTTTATTAAATGTAATTGAGATAAGTGCTACCAAGAGAAATAACAGTTTTATGAGAATTTATAACAAGAGAACCTATCATACTATAGATAGTGAAGGGGTATTGGGGGACCATTCTCCTTGGGTCTCTCACATTCACGTATATCTTGTGTCAGCTTTTGTTTCCTTCTTTCTTTTCATGGATGTTTATATCAGAAGCAGCCTCAAAAGACAGAGATAGTGTCTCCCTCTGAAGCACAGGGAAGGTTTCCTCTTGTACCCTCCATGGCAAAGGATGGACAGGTTTGCTGAAAGTCCCCTTTAGAAGATCAAGGTTCTTCAGCATGAGTTTCTGCAGCTGCACGGCAAACCCACTGTGTGCACAGCGCTGACATGCTCTACTCTGCACCATCCCCGAGACTTCGGGGACAAGAGGAACTGAGGTGAAAGGACAGCTGTGCTGCCTCCTGTGCTGTGAGTAATGAGGGAGCTGAGGGCTTTCCCTAGTGGACCAGGGGCTAAGAGTCCACCTGCCAACGCAGGGGACACAGGTTCGATCCCTGGTTCAGGAAGATCCCACATGCCACAGGGCAACTAAGCCCATGCACCACAACTACTGAGCCTGTGTTCTAGAGCCTGTGCACCCCGACGGCTGTGCCTGCATGCCCCAGAGCCTGAGACCTGCAGCAGGAGAGGCCACCGCAATGAGAAGCCCACGCACCACAACTAGAGAACAGACTCCGCTTGCCTCAACTAGAGAAAGTCCGCACGCAACACCGAAGATTCGGTGCAGCCAAAAAAAAAGAGAAAAGAATTAACAGAAATGAAACTGAGGGCAAATCTGACTAAGCCTGCCAAACCTAACCTGCCTCTCTGGCTTTTAATTGCTGGCTTCTAGCTGATTTTAAACTAAACTCCCAAGAGCTTCCTTATAGAAAACACCTCTGCCATATGGGTCACTGGAGTAATGATTGCTTGTCTTTCTGGAACTTGGAGCTAGATCTTGCCCGTTGGGACCAGTTGAGACCATGGACCATCTGAGTGGGCCTGAGGGAATGCTCGCTGGATGACTTTTTGACAACATAGGGCCCCAAACTCCACCCTTAGAGCAGCTAATGAAATCGTTCTCTGAATATGCGGCCTGTGAAGAGGCACGAAATCTGAGTACTCTTGTGCAGACCACCCATGACCTCACTTTTCTTATCCCCAGTCATTTCTCCCCATGCCTCAGATCACCCTACCCCTCTAACCCTTAAACATCCCTAAACCCATCTTCTGCGAGGCAGATCTGAGATTTGTTCTCCTGACTCCTCACTTGGCTACCTTGCAAGTAAATTTCTTCTCTGTTGTAAGCCTCAGCTTTTCAGCAGCTGGCGCCTGGCAAATGAACCCGGTCTGGTAATAATAAAGACCGTCTCTGACCCGCAAGTTTCGTGTCTTCTGCCAGCATCTATGAAAGTGTAGCAGGATAAAACGTTAGCTTACACAGAAGGTGGAACTTCAGACCATTCAAGGCATGGGGGTAGGATTAGTCTCCTTGAGGAAGGTTTAAACCGAGACCTAAAGAATAAGAAGCTGATAGTGGAGACTGATTGCCAGGAGAACCAACCACATAATTAGAGAGTGGTGTGCCTGGAGAAGGTGAGGAAGTGAGGAAGCACGGAGCCCCTTCCCCATGCCTTCCCCTACACATCTCTTTGCCTGCCTGTTGATTCACATCCTCTAATATCCTTTATAATAAGCTGGTAATCTAGTGAGTGCATGGGTTTCCCAAGTTCTGTAAGCCGCCAAGTTAATCAAACCTAAAGAGGGAGTCATAGGAACCTCTGATTTATAGGCAGGCAGAGGAACCCGGGCTTGAGACTGGCATCCGAAAGGGGAGCAGTCTTGCAGGACTGTGGGGTGTGTGGAATCCGATGCTGCCTCCAGGTATATAGCCTCAGAATTGAGTTGAACTGCAGGACACCTCGCTGATGTCAGAGAATTGATTGTTGGAAGGTATGGGGAAATTGCCCTTCCCAGACACCGAAACTGTATGCCGAACACAAATAAAGGAGTTGAATATGTCCTGGGAGACAATTCTCCATGGTCCTCTCTTTTATCTACCTTCTTGCAAGGTGCTTACCTACATTTTGTTCTAGATGCCAGAGCTGAAATTATTTTGGGGTGAGTTTTGAAAACATTCTAGTCAACCTCGGTGCCCACTAAGTCCTGGCTCTAAGAACTCAGCCTGGCCAAGCCAGGCTTGCTTCCTAAAACACTTTTCAAAAATGTTTGTATAGTGAATAGTTTGAGAAGATATTAATAAAATACAGTCTTACTTTGGAGTAGAAACATGCTTGCTGTCTGTGCTATGCTGAGTTGCTCAGTCATGTCCGACTCTTTGCGACCCCATGGACTGTAGCCCACCAGGCTCCTCTGTCCAAGGGGATTCTCCAGGCAAGAATGCTGGAGTGGGTAACCATTCCCTCCTTCAGGGGATCTTCCCAACCCAGGGATGGAACCTAGGTCTCCTGCATTGCAGGTGGATTCTTTACCATCTGAGCCACTAGGGAAGCCCAAGAATACTGGAGTGGGTAGCTTATCCCTTGTTCAGGGGAACTTCCTGACCCAGGAATCAAACCAGGGTCTCCTGCATTGCAGGCAGATTCTTTACCAGCTGAGCCACCAGGGAAGCCCAGAAGCATGCTTACTATCCCATTATGGTTCCTTCCTATAATACAACTCACTGCATACAGAGGTGTTATCTGGCCCTCCTGGTATCACTAGATAGGAAGCAGAACTTGGAGAAACAATATGAAAAATGTTGATGGCTACTGCTATTACTTTGAGAAATCTGTGTCTTCCACCAGCCTCTATGAAACTGTGGCAGGCTTACTTCATAGTTTGCATATGAAGTTTTCATACTTCTAATCCTTAATTCACAGTCCTTAAAAGTACTCTGTAAGATGTTAGCCAATGGGATTTTTTTAATTTATTGTTTTATTGAAGGATAATTGCTTTACAGAATTTTATTGTTTCTGTCAAACTTCAACATGAATCAGCCATAGGTATACATATATCTCCTCCCTTTTGAACCTCCCTCCCATCTCCCGCCCCATCCCACCTCTCTAGATTGATACAGAGCCCTGTTTCAGTTTCCTGAGCCATACATCAAATCCTCATTGGCTATCTACTTTACATATGGTAATGTAAGTTTCCATGTTACTCTTTTCATACATCTCACCCTCTCCTCCCCTCTCCCCATGTCCATAAGTCTATTCTCTATGTCCATTTCTCCAGTCAATGGGATTTTATAGTTCCATATTTTGGATATAGTATGTAGCCATATATCCATATTTATTTGGTATAGTTACCTACGCATCTCTAGAGAATAGTGCCATAAACTATCTACTCCCAGAGTGATATCTGGTACAATGAGGGAAAAAAATGCTACAAATAATCATTAGTTTTCAAGGAGCCTGCAATATTGGTTGCATAACTGCAGAGTGGTTTAATGGAAACCACGTGGATTTGGTGAAGCCGAGTCCCAGTTTTGCCCCATACCACCTGTCGGAAACTGTACAAGCCACCTGATTTCACCTGCTCTGAATCATCATTCACTAAACAGAGATAATACAACCTATACCATATAGTTCACATGAGTGTAAAACGAGATGATAGCATTTAAATAACAGTAATAAATTTTTCTACCAAACCACTCTTAAAATTGAACAACTATAGCTCTCCTTAAGAAAGCTAGCTGTTGAACAAGATGGACAAAAATTTCAAGATGAGTTTGTTCTTGACCTAAAACTTTTTATTGTTGGGTCACTGACAGACATTTGTCCATTTGTGACAACCTTAGTTTGAGCTTTCTCAAAGTTTTGCCAAACTCAGGGAAAATGGTGAGACCAAACGCATTAGATGTTAAAATACAACCCACTTCCAATCTAGAGGCAAAAGGACTTTCTTTCCCATAATCAATAACATCATATACCCTATAATATTGGTAGCCAATACTTGAAAAACTATTGCAGTAGAACCACCGTGACTGTCTGTGTCACCAGACAATCCTTAGAAGCCGCAGAAATTCAGGAAAATGAAGCCATATGTCAATTCCCCAAAACAGGCTGAATGCCAGTTTCTTAAAATGCAAATAGCAGGTGAGGTTTTTGTTTCTGCTTTTAAATAGCAGTGAAGCATCCTCATTCTCAGACTGATGAAGCCCAAGTACATGGCAAAGCCCAGTTCTAAGCTGCCTCTTTAGAGCTTTCAATCTTCTGTGATTTCTGAGCAAAGAAATGTGCCTTTCCATTCCACCATGATGTTTTTTTGGCACTTGCTTGAGATTATGATAAATCAGCAAACTGATTAATTAAAGCCTCAAGCAGAAGATAATCAAATGCTTTGGCGTGATGTTTCTTTGCTATTTTGTGGACAGGAATAATTAATCTGAGAGGCCAGTGGACTTTGTTATGGGAAGCAAGCCTGGCTTGGCCAAGCCTAAGTCTTAGAGCCCGGGCTTAGCAGTCACTGGGGTTGACTTCAGTTCAGTTCAGTCGCTCAGTCTTGTCTGACTCTTTGCGACCCCATGAATCACAGCACGCTAGGCCTTCCTGTCCATTGCCAAGGGGTTGACTTAAGGTATTTTTAAAACTCACCCAAGAGTAATTTCAAATTCGGCATCTGACCCTTCTTCCTTTCACCTTCCTTCCTTCACCCTGTACGTACTTTCTACCATGACCTTTCACTTCATGCCACTTACTGGTTTATACATTAGTTTCTCTCCTTAAAATCAGGAACTGTATTGATTTAACTATTTGCCTAACATAGTTGTTTAATGAAGTTTTTCATTTTTAAGTAGAATGAATCGGTAAATAAAATACAGTAACTTGTCTGATAAAAAAATTACACTCCAAAATACAAGCAGAGAAATGGCCATCAGGAGGCTATGGGACAGTTTTGGGAGAGGACACTCAAGTGCTCAGGCATTCTGGCAGCAAGCTAAGTGAGTCAGATTTGCATTTCAAAACTCTAATTAAAGTTCCTTTCTCCTTCCAAAAAAAAAGGGTCTAGCCCTAGGAGTATTTAGGAGAACCCAGAAGAAAAAGCTGAAGCCTTTGCCTTCTTTCTTGCACCTCTAATTACCAGAGCATAAAATAAAGCTTAGACTTTAGGACTGTGAAAGGCTAGAGATCCCCGAGGGTGGCTGGACAAGTCCTTGTACCACAGAGCTCCTGGGGTCCAAGCAGACGGAGACTGGAAGACTTGCTTCTCCACTCTAGAATTCTGAGAGAGCAGACCATGAAGTTACTCCACCCTAAAGAGGTTTTCTCAAAATACCTATTCATTCTTCTAAGAGCCGCATATTGGTCTGTGGTTCCAGTGATCAGGGTGAGCATCAGAAGATCTTTATCAAGCCAAGTGCCCAGCTGTATTCATCCTCTCGGTTTTGCGCCTTCACAGGTAATCTTAACTATTAAAGATACTTCGTCATCTAACTCATGCTCAACATTTTCAGCCAGGATTCCTTTCTCCCATGATTTTATGTGGTTCTCAGATGTAAACATATTCAACCAAAACAAATTTAATAAAAACAAAACCAAAATGTATGGTTTGTACACACAGTAAACATTAATCATATCTAACATTTTCACAACTCCACTGAACCCAGAATTGGCATCTTTACAAACTGAATATTAGGGCTTCCTTGGTGGCTCAGACAGTAAAGAATCTCCCTGCAATGCAGGAGACCTGGGTTCAATCCCTGGGTCAGGAAGATCCCCTGGAGAAAGGAATGGCAACCCACTCCAGTATTCTTGCCTGGAGAAGTCCACGGACAGAGAAGCCTGGTGGGCTACAGTCCTTGGGGTCACAAAGATTTAGAAAATGACTGAGCAACTAACACTTTCATATACTTTCATAAGAGAGGGAAGCTTCTGACGAGTTAAGGATTATTAATTATTTCCCAAATCCCTTTTTACCAAAAACAACAGAAGTACAGGCAGCACTACCTATCAGTGAGACTGAATAGAAGTCAGGGGGCTATTCCAGTAGGTAGCAAACCCATAGCCAAGAGGCACTGAGCATCAGGAGGACCTGATGGAAGAAAGCAGTGACCTCATGGGAAGGCACTCTAAAGAGAAAGGACAAAGGAGGCCCGGGAGCAATCTAGGATCCAAGCAACTGAGATACGAGGCAACTACTAGGACCAGGACCCTATTACAAATAAAGGCTTGATTGCAAGAAACAATGAGGAGCCCATTTAACTGAAAAGGGCACAGGGAAGAGCAGACTGATCCTTCTCAAGCAAGAAGCCTTTCTGGTAAGACCTGAGTTGGACTCTGTCTGCAAGTGAGTATTAGGAAGACCCAGCAGTAGACATTAGAGTTCTTGTAGTGATAGATTCTGCTGCCTCCCAAGTATTGGGATGGGAGAGACAGCAGATGAGCAGTTTACCTCCTAAAAGACACCTCCTTGAAATAGGAAATTTGGAAAGTCTCTCAAAATGAGCATTACCATCTTGCTAAGGATGAAACATCACAGGCAGTCTAAGAACATATAAGTCCCCTACCTATGAACCTTCGATTCCGGAACTTTCAAAGATGTGAACGTACATCTGGTTCCAGCAAGGAACCGGAGCCTGTGCCATCAGCATCAGGCCTGAGTGAGACTGCAGCTTGCCCTCTCTTGCCTTCCGTCTCCCATTGCTTTTGCTCCTTCAGCTCTGCCATCTCCCAGCCCTCCCTAATCGTAACTCTTCCATCCTGTTCACCGGATGCCAACCCCTGTATGCCAGCTGTTATACTGCACCACTGTACTTTTCAAGGTATCGTACTATAAGATTAAAAATGTATTATTTTTGTGTTTGTTTCTTATGTATTATTTGTGTGAAAAATATCATAAAACTATTACAGTACAGTCCTATTAATATATACCTAGGCTAACTCTGTTGGACTTAAAAACACATTGGACTTAGGAGGCTGACCTCAGGATGGAACTTGTCTGCATGCGGGGAACTTCCTGTCTATTTGCAAACTGTCCTGCCTAGAGCCTCCCTCTCACTGATCTCGTATCTCTCTCCTGACCTTGGCACCTCTTCCTCTCTTCCCTTTCGCAGTCCTCTACCCCTCTTCTGCAGCCCATTGGCTCCCAGGTACATAAGAAACAGGTGCTCTAACTACCGCAGAAAGCAGATACTTACCCTAACTCCGAAGTTCTGGGCTCCAAGCGAGCTCTTGTTAAAAACTTCCTGAAATTTTGAGGCGGTTTGAATGGAAATGTTGCTCATAGTCCCTTGTGAGATTAAAAAAGAAAAGAAAAAAAAAGCTTCTTCTATACTTCAAAAATAGCAGCAAACCTGGGAGAACACAGCAAATTCCCTTCTGTATTTAACCAGGTGAGCTCTCAGAATTCAAAATAATCTAATTGAAGACTTCTGTTCTATTCATTAGGATATCCAGAAAGACTGGATAATTTCTACAAGACTATAACATAAATAAGGCCAATGAGAAATCTCTGTCTTACTTATTGATGCAAGCCCAGTGCCCACACACTGGCTTATACATAAGACACTCGACAAATGTTGGTTTAATGAGTTAATGAATGATTTTCCTTTATTGACCTTTATCTGGATTTGGCAACTTTAAGTTAGAAAATTTCTTTAAAACCTGTAACTAAGACGCATCTTTAATTCACCTTTATTGGAGATGAGGAACACATCTATGCCTCCATAGTACTCTTTGTTTACACACGCCCTCCTCTTTTATTACTATGTAAATAAACCCAAACCTTCAACCTCTCCCTAGCAGACTCAGAACCTTGAACTCTTAGTTCAGAATGCACAGGCTCTTATTATTCCCACATGTTCCCCATCTCACCCTGCATGATCTTCTTCACTCTAATTTTATGCTCCTCTCCCTGTAACCTCTGGTCTAGCAAATAAATCACTGCATTACTTTGTATTTTTCAATCTCTTTGTTAAAATTTAATTATTAATAAGTGGTATCAGATATTTTCTACATTGGTCCTAAAAGAAAAAGTAATTTATGTGACTTGGAGTTCACATAAATAAGTTACTTTGCTATGAATAAACTTATATATTGATTTTGTTATAAAAACACTAAAAATAAAATCTGCCAGGAATAATGACAAATAGATTTAATTAATTTTGTGATTTATTCCATTTCAGTCTGTATAGATCACTTTTCTACTCATTAATAGTATTATGTGCATAGTCCAAAACATAACACATGGTAATAATTTATACTGTTTCTTTGTCATTATGATCATCATAATCAAAATTATAAGATTGGTCATTTTCCTTTCTGCAGAGGAAAACACTTCTTAAAAATGTAGAAAAACGTCCACTGAAATTCCTTCCTAACCCAGTTGCTTATATGCCTACTGCTTCTATCACTCCTTGGTGGTGTTTTGTAAGAAGTATAAAAAAGTGACAAGTGATACTGGAGGTAGTAGGTGATGTAATCCTCTTCCAAGAGTGGGCTAAAACCTAGAGAGCTGAGAGGCCTAAGCTCTGCTCCAATCAGTACAACAGAGAGGTTCCTGCCCACTCTGCCCTATTGAAAGCCTTAGAATCACATGGCAAAAACATAAGGCTCATGTATTCATTGGCTGTCTTATGGCAGGAAGAGGATCCTGCCATGAACTCCAGTAATTATTACTATGCTACTTTTAGAGCAGGCCACCATATTACTCTCCCAATGCTCTTCATCCATTAGCTATAATTAGTATGAGTTTTTAATAGCATCTACATACACTGCAACTTTCTTGCCCAACTAATATTCAGAACAGTCACCTTTACAATGAGAGCTTGGGTTTTAAAGATGGACTTTCCTGCTTTGCAATCCTATCACTAACCTTGTACACCTAACCCAAACTCTTCTTGGGTCTGCAGCCTCTTGCATAGACTGTCACCTCAGTGCCCATGTGAGTGAGGTTATTAATTTTAGGAAGTTCCCAGCACAACTCATGGCAAAGTGTAGGAGCAGTGAAACACTATTTTAAAATAGCCATCCATTGCTCTTGTTTACACATAATCCTACTGCTGAATCATTTCCTCAAGGTAGTAGGTGATGGAAGGAAACTTAGAGTTGTTCAAGGCTGAAGATGAAGAACCAACAAGTGTTCTGGGTTGTCTTTTTTTTTCCTTGACAATTCACCAATAGGCTTTTGAAGCCCAAAGAAGCAAGATATATGCGGTTATGGGATGAACTGTATTGCCCCCAAATTCATACACTGAAGTTCTGATTTCCAGTACTTCAGAATGTGACTGTATTTGGAAAAAGGTTAAATGAGGTCATTAGGGTGGGCCTTCATCCAATATGACTGATGTCCTTGAGAGAGGAGGAGATTAGGATACACAACTATGGAGGAAAGATACATGAAGAAACCGGGAGAAGACAGATACCTATAAGCCAAGGAGAGTTCAGAAGAAATCAACCCTGCTAACACCTTGATCTCAGACATCTAGGCTTCAGAGCTGTGAGAAGATAAGCCCTTGTTGCTTAAGCAACCCAGTCCATGGTACTTTATTATAGCAGCCCTAGCAAACCAATACAGCGAGCTTAGTGAGTGAAGTCGCTCAGTTGTGTCCAACTCTGACGTGTCCTACCAGGGCTTCTCTGTCCATGGGATTCTCCAGGCAAGAATACTGGAGTGGGTTACCATTTCCTTCTCCAGGGGATCTTCCTGACCCAGGGATCGAACCCGGGTCTCCCGCATTGGAGGCAGACGCTTTAACCTCTGAGCCACCAGCTTAGGCCATGATAATAGATCAAAAAGAATGGAAAATGCCCCAGACGCTCTGGCTCTACAGGGGACATGCTGAGCATTGTTCAATCAGGCAGGGACTGGAAATGTGGAGTGCATTAGAACACTGGAGACTGATCCCAGGATGAGGAGACCATCCTGGGGATGTACATCATAGGGGGTATACATGGCAGGCAGTCCCTCTACAGGGAGATTCAACAATGGTTACTCCATCTCACTCCTCTCACCATCACCTCCACCAGCATGGACATACATTTCAAGGCCAGCAAAGTACAATGTCAATCATGGAAGTCCACTATGGACTTCACTTAATATTTCACTTTTATCATAAATATCAAGAAAGGCTTTTTAAGTAAAAACTCCAAGTAATATTAATCTAGAGGAAGAAGGAATAGGCGCTGTCCAGGCAGATGAATTGCTTAATTTAGAAGGTCCTGGGAAGAAGTGGAAATTTTATTTAAAGACTGAAAAAGAATAATTCCTAAAGAAAGGCAAGTTCATTAGAGTAGATAGTGCTACACAGACATTTAGACGAAAGCTCTGGAGATTAATCTTCTGTTCAAATCCAGAAGATTTAATGAACTTCTTGAAAGAAAATCCTGGGAAAGGGCCTATTTGATACATTTTATTAAATTAAATTAAATTATTTCTGGAATAGTTGAATTTTAAATGAGAACATTAAACTTGTCTGTAATCAAAAGTCATTTCGTTGGTTTGGAGATATAAAAACACAATTTGTACTTCTTCATGCTAATCAATCATGCAGATATATTTTTTAAATGTTTCTATGGTATTATATTTAAAACCACTCAGTGTGAAATTATCATTTTAGTGAAATAAGTGAGTAAAAAATGTTTTGCCTTTACCAAATTCTACTTATTCATTATTTTTCATTTAACTGAGAATAGTTTTTTCAGTCACTTATTATATACTAGGCACTCTGTTAGGCACCAGGAGTACCCAATAAACAAGACAAGCTCTTCTCTGCTTTCGTGATGCTTACAATCTCCCAGGGAGGCAGGCATTTAAACAAAGTCACGTGAAAAATCATTCAAAAAAAGTAATACTGTGTCAAGGTACAAATAACTAGGCCTGAATTTCAGGGAAAAAAAAAAAAAACTTGAAAGGAAAGAAAAAATCTCCAAACAAATTACCTACCACTTTTAATACATAAAAATGTGTAATATAAAATTTAAAAATATGAAAGTTATGTACCTCATATATCAACTCTCCTTCTTCAGATTTCTTTTTAAATTATCATTTCTTTTAAAATTATCATCACTTTCTTTTTAAATTATCATCAAGAACTTATGAAAGCTGAACTTTGCCTAAAAAAGTATCTCTTACTTCAGGTTGTTTGTAAATTGGTTGTATTTCTGAACATAGATTCTAATCTTTCACATTTTGCTGGGAAATGGAAGAGATGAAATCATTACAAATCATGAGAGAATTCAGAAATGTGCTCCCATTTTGCAGGAAAGATCAGAGTGACAGGATCCCAACTAGCAATCCAGAGGCTAATTTAAGGCTAAAACCTTAAAATATTCTCTTCTTCCTCATAGGAAGTACATTTTGTATTAGTCAGGATTCTTAGTTGCAAGTGATAGAAGTTGACTCTGAGTGAAAAAGAACAGCAGGAGAGAATTTGTTTGTTTAAAGACATAGGGTTCTGTTCAATTCAGTCGCTCAGTCATGTCTGAGTCTGCGACCCCATGGACTGCAGCACACCAGGCTTCCCTGTCCATCACCAACTCCCGAAGTTTACTCAGACTCATATCCATTGAGTTGGTGATGCCAACCAACCATCTCAACCTCTGTTGTCCCCTTCTCCTCCTGCCTTAAATCTTTCCCAGCATCAGGGTCTTTTCAAATGAGTCAGTACTTTGCATCAGGTGGCCAAAGTATTGGAGTTTCAGCTTCAGCATCAGTTCTTCCAATGAATATTCAGGACTGATTTCCTTTAGGAAATCTCCAACACCACAGTTCAAAAGCATCAATTCTTCGGTGCCCAGGTTTCTTTATAGTCCAAATCTCACATCCATACATTATTGAAAAAATCATAGCTTTGAGTAGACAGACCTTTGTTGGCAAAGTAATGTCTTTGCTTTCTAATATGCTATCTAGGTTGGTCATAACTTTTCTTCCAAGGAGTAAGCGTCTTTTAATTTCATGGCTGCAGTCACCATCTGCAGTGATTTTGGAACCCAAGAAAGCAAAGGCTGTCACTGTTTCCACTGTTTCCCATCTATTTGCCATGAAGCGATGGGACTGGATGCCATGATGTTAGTTTTCTGAATGCTGAGTGTTAAGCCAACTTATTCATTCTTCTCTTTCACTTTCGTGGGGGAGCCTGGGAGGCTGCAGTCCATGGGGTCACTAAGAGTCGGACACGACTGAACGACTTCACTTTCACTTTTCACTTTCACGCATTGGAGAAGGCAATGGCAACCCACTCCAGTGTTCTTGCCTGGAGAACCCCAGGGATGGGGAAGCCTGGTGGGCTGCCGTCTATGGGGTTGCGCAGAGTCGGACACGACTGAAGCGACTTAGCAGCGGCAGCAGCTTTCACTTTCATCAAGAGGCTCTTTAGTTCTTCTTCACTTTCTGCCAGACTGGTATCAACTGCATATCTGAGGTTATTGATATTTCTCCCAAAAATCTTAATTCCAGCTTGTGCTTCATCCAGCTCAGCATTTCTCATGATATACTCTGTGTATAAGTTAAATAAGCAGGGTGACAATATATACAGCCTTGATATACTCCTTTCCCGATTTGGAACCAGTCTATTTTTCCATGTCCAGTTCTGACTGTTGCTTCTTGACCTGCATACAGATTTCTCAGGAGGCAGGTCAGGTGGTCTGGCATTCCCATCTCTTGAAGAGTTTTACAGTTTATTGTGATCCACACAGGCTTTGACATAGTCAATAAAGCAGATGATTTTCTGGAACTCTTGCTTTTTCAATGATCCAACGGATGTTGGCATTTTGATCTCTGGTTCCTCTGCCTTTTCTAAAACCAGCATGGACATCTGGAATCTCATGGTTCACATACTGCTGAAGCCTGGCTTGGAGAATTTTGAACATTACTTTGCTAGCATGTGAGATGAGTGCAATTGTGTGGTAGTATGACCATTCTTTGGCATTGCCTTTCTTTGGGATTGGAATGAAAGCTGACCTTTTCCAGTCCTGTGGCCACTGCTGAGTTTTCCAGATTTGCTGGCATATTGAGTGCAGCACTTTCACAGCATCATCTTTTAGGATTTGAAATAGCTCAACTGGAATTCCATCACCTCCACTAGCTTTGTTTATAGTGTTGCTTTCTAAGGCCCACTTGACTTTACATTCCAGGATGTCTGGCTCTAGGTGAGTGATACATAGGGTATATAGGGTAGATTACAGAATTTCCAGCTCCAGGTAATCTTCCAGGGAAAACACTGAAAATCACACTGCAGAACTGGTCTGATGAGGAAACAGCTGCAGCAACCACTTCCATCACCAGCACTACTGCCCTTCTGCCTTTTGTCACCAGGCCCAGAGTTCATGTCTGGCATGGGTGCCACTGAGCAGCACAGCCTGGAAGACATGCCTATTTGACTGTCCCTGCACCATTACTGAAATGCTTAATCACTCTAACTTTACAGAGGAGGTTTTAACATCTGCCCTGTGGATCTTTGTTTAGTCTTATAATTTCTCTGTATCCTGTGATTTAGTTGTATCCCTACAAATGGATGAGTTTTATTTTTTTATAGAGCCTGATGATTTTTATCTCCTAAATGACAAGTTAGTCCATTTATGTTTATTATGATGACTAACATACGTGG
>SJYQ01000717.1:310147-327966 GCA_006410935.1 Redunca redunca | reverse complement strand
GGACTTGTTGCTACAATATTATTTTGCACTTACATTTGAGCTGTGTTTTTTCTCTTTCCTTTTTTGATCTTTCTTTCAGTTAAATGAAACTTTTATAATCCTTTTCTTCCTTCTCTAGTGTGGAAGTTCAGCACTGCATTTCAGACATGACTTAGTGACTGGTCAACAACAACTTTTAAAACATTTTCCTCTACCCGCCCACTTCATCTGCACCATTCCCCACCTCAGTTTAGAACCCTACATAATGTGTTTAACTGAAATTTCTTTTAATTTACCATGCATGGGGATTTAATGAACTTCCTGAATCTAAACATTGATCAATTCAGTTCAGTTCAGTCACTCAGTTGTGTCTGACTCTTTGCTACCGCATGAATCACAGCACGCCAGGCCTCCCTGTCCATCACCAACTCCCGGAGTTCACTCAAACTCATGTCCATCGAGTCAGTGATGCCATCCATCTCATCTTCTGCCATCCCCTTCTCCTCCTGCCCCAATCCCTCCCAGCATCAGAGTCTTTTCCAATGAGTCAACTCTTTGCATGAGGTGGCCAAAGTAATGGAGTTTCAGCTTTAGCATCATTCCTTCCAATGAACACCCAGGACTGATCTCCTTTAGAAAGGACTGGTTGGATCTCCTTGCAGTCCAAGGGACTCTCAAGAGTCTTCTCCAACACCACAGTTCAAAAGCATCAATTCTTCGGCGCTCAGCCTTCTTCACAGTCCAACTCTCACATCCATACATGACCACTGGAAAAACCATAGCATTGGTACTTTTTACCAATTCTGGAAAATTCTCAGCTATTAAACAATACTTTACTCTTCCCCCTTATCTTTCTGTAATCAACTGCTTGACCAGATAATTAGATTATGATATAGTTTAAAAAAAAACAAAACTCTTATATGTGTCAACCATATTTTTTCATTTTCTTAATTATTTTATTTTCCATTTCTTACTGTTCTGGGTTTTTTTCTTTTGCTACCTACNCTACCAAGAAAATTTTAAATGTCTTGCTCTTCTATTACACTTTCAACTCCCCCTTTAGTTTCTATAAATATATTAAACATGTTTATATTCTGTGAGCTTCCCAGGTGGCTCAGTGGTAAAGAATCTGCCTGCCAGTGCAGGAGACACAGGTGATGGAGGTTCAGTCCATGGGGTCACAAAGAGACACACGGCTGAGCATGCGCACACGCACTCTGTGTTGATATTTAAAGAGTCCTCAGGTTTGTTTGTTTTTCTGCTAGCTCTGACTCATGGTACCTTATGTCCGCATGTTTTTTGTGACATTTGTGTTACTCATGTAACTTAATCTTGACATGTGAGAAGTCTGAGGCCTAAAAGGAAGGTTTTCCTGAGACAATGTGTTTGCTTCTACTAGGCACTGTAATTCTGGGCATGACAATCCCAGAATGATTTTCACCGAAATCACAAATTAATGGATTTTGTTTATTTGTTTGCTACATAGATAGGATGAATCTAGACCACATATCTATATGAAGATTATAGTTATACATTTCCAAGGGATTGTTTTTTCCTCTCACTCAGCTGCGTGTTAGGATAAGCAACATCCTTTACTGTTTCCTCCTGAGGAATGGTTTTATTTCTAGTTTATACCTACATTAAGGAGCTTCCCTGATAGCTCAGATGGTAAAGCACCTGCCTACAATGCGGGAGACCCAGGTTCGATCCCTGGGTCGGGAAGATCCCCTGGAGAAGGTGATGGCACCCCACTCCAGTACTCTTGCCTGGAAAATCCCATGGACTGAGAAGCCTGGTAGGCTACAGTCCATGGGGTAGCAAAGAGTTCACTTCACTTCACTTCACTTCACTTTAAGGATATAGAAACATTTGAGTTCCGGTGGCTCAGTAGTAAAGAACCCACTTGCCAGTACAGGAGACACAGGAGACACGGGTTCAGTCCCTGGGTCAGGAAGATCCCCTGGAGAAGGAAATGGTAACCCACTCCCAGTATTCTTGTCTAGGAAATCCCATGGGCTGAGCAGCCTGGTGGGCTACAGTCCACAGGGTCACAAAGAGTCAGAGATAACTAAGCGACTCAACAGAAACAACAGAGTTAAATCTTAGAGGTTTAACATTCTCATGTTGACTAAAAAACTCTTAACAGCTATCTTTTCAAATAATTCTCTTTCTCATTATTTTTCTATTATCAACCTCAGAATCTCCAATTAGGTGTATTGTAGATCTAGGTTTTCTCAGTATGTCCTGCATCTTGTGTGACCATCAAATTGTAAGCTCATAGTTCGAGTGCTCTCAAGAAAAGAACAGCGTAAATGTACATTCACCTTCCTAGGTTCCCATATTCACTGCTGTCTTCACTTCTAAGGATTTCTCACCTCTTCTCCTGAAAACATATGGCAATTCAGTAATACATATGAAATGTTTCAACCCTGAGGTCTAATATTAATAGTGTGCCTTGGGGATACAATTCTTTCAATTCCTAGAAAACAACATGGGCTTTCCAGGTGGCGCTGGTGGTGAAGAATCTGCCGGCCAGTGCAGGAGATGCGTGAAAGACAGGTTCGACCCCTGAGTTGGGAAGATCCCTGGACTAGGAAATGGCAACCTGCTCCAGTACTCTTGCCTGAAAAATTCCACGGACAGAGGAGCCTGGTGGGCTACAGTCCACAGGGCTGCAGAGAGTCGGACACGACTGAGCCACTGAGCACAAAAGGTGTAGTAGTTTTCAGTGATACAGCATGTTCAAGGCATGGTACTTCTAGAGGAAGACTTCTCTTTTTTCCATTTATTCTTTTTCTTCCTTTTTATAATATGGCTTAAAAGATATTTGTGGCAACCTATACGCTTTGGGAGTTAAGTTACCTATATAACAAATGTAAAAGTGGGTTGAATTAAAATCTGCAGTTTAACACATTGAGTTTATTTATGATATGTATATATGTTAAAGTTTGAGCAGCTTATTATCATACATGAGAGGACCTTTGTTATAAGCAAATACAGTCAGAAACTCCTCTCACACCTGATACATGCATTAACGTTAGGGAAAAGGGCTGCCTTTTCCTTCTAAACCTCAAGCCATAGTGATTTAAGACTGGGGTTGTAAGGTCCATCTTTGCTGCTACAAAACAACAACAACAACACATCAGAAAGTGTACCTAGACCACAAGGAAGGAAAGTTACAAGATACAGCAAGATAGAATCCAAAAGATATTACATGAGCCCCCGCCATGCTTGAAGTTAGAACCACTCTGAAATTTCCAGTTAGATGAGTTAATAAATTCCTTCCTTTGCTTAAAATATTTTGAGTTGAGTGATTATCATTTGGAACAAAAGGTTCTGAAATATATATTTCAGCAGTATCAGCTATCAAATACCAGAAGATACATATATTGGAGCATCATGCAGGAGACAGTATTAATTTAATTTCCAGTCTATTTCTGAGCCAGAAGTTTTGTAGAGAAAGTAGTCAATGGGCAAATGTATAAATATTATATCTCACTGTCAGGAAGAACACTTGTGTTCTTTAAATCATGCTAGTTTCCCCCTCCTGTTCTTTTCCAAGTATCTCTCGAGCCCAAGATTTCCAATTAGTTAATAAACTGTCTCTAGCTGTCCTCTTGTCAAATTTTAATAAAAGGAGGAAAATCAATTAGCATGCACCTGAATACATTTAGACAAGATTTTCAAGTGGCTTTTTACTGTAAAAACCTGAGCACCCCTATAAAAATAAGTCAATAAGCTTTGGGAATACAAGATTGGAATCGAAGGACTTTCACTTTCGCCTGGGTTAACAATAACAAATGAGCTAAGCGATCAGAGAGGTGAATAACTGCTTAAGTGAGAATTTTCCTATAGAAATCAGTTACATTGTCTTATAGTATTGAGAACAGTTTTTATTCTCCGGAAAAATAAAAGAATAAAATGCCTCCTTACTACATGAATACATGGGGCAGAAGGAAATGATTGCTTTCAATCTTCTTGAAAGACCAGTTAATTTTCAGTGGGTTCTATCCTGTTTTGTCTCCTCGTACTTTATCCGCTTCATGTAGGCAGTCTTGGGAATGATGTATTTGCTCTTATCAAAAACCTAAGGCTTCTAAGGCAAAATGGGAATTCAACATTTAATGTTCATGAGTACTCAAAAACTTCAGCTTTCTTTATCTGATCTGTAAATATGCCTTATGATAAATAAGACATAACACTTATTTGTTTCCTCCAAACAAAACAAAATGACATGAAGCAAGCCCTGTGTGTCCCCATATCTGTGCTTTTGCCATGGTTTTAGCTCACGGCATGTCTTTTGCCCTCCCTCTTACTTCTGAAACATACAAAATGACTCTTGCCTTAATACCTATACATCTTAAATGTACATGATTAGAACTTGCTGTCCCCACTGAAATAATAACTCAAGTAGTTACATCTTATATAGTGTCAAGCACTGTACTGCTTTACTCATATTAATTCACTTATCATCAGAAGAACCCTATGAGGCAGATATTACCATCATCTCCACTTCACAGGTAAGAAAACAGAGGCACAGTAATTTGCCCAAGATTAAGTTCAAGTTCTGCTATACTGACTGTCTAGCACAGTATTTTTCACAGAAAATAAAAAAGTTCCATCTTTAAGAGAAAAGTTGGTAAACTGTCACAAAATAAATAGATTTAGATGAGTGTACACAACTTACTGTGCTCATAAAACTCTAAAAACCTTCTCAATGACTATTTTCAGATTTTCCTCCTACTTATCCTTAATTCCCACCTTGAAATACTCTATACACTCTTATGCGATTTTCTACTTGTAAAAAGTAGATGTCTACTCAGACATCCTTGATTTTAATTGTGTGTATGATTTATTGACCCAGTGAAACTGCAGGCTCTCAAAAGTTAGAGCATTTCAAAATTATTATCACAAAACAGCTAATGCAGTGTTTTGTATGGAATACATGCTTAATAATCACTTGTTAATGGACTTAATTTATCCTTTAGGCCAAAAGTGACTTCTACCCGAAGCATATAGTTCAAGCAATTGTCTCTTATCTTTGGGGAAAAAGACAGGAATGATGGTGATGATGATGATGATAATGATAATATCTTATGGAAAAACCCAAACAGACTTTTGGCCAACTCAATATATAAGAAAAAAGAGAATCTAGTACTGGGTAGTTCTTTGCAAAATACCTGTTTTCCACAATAATTTTAATGATTAGCTCAACTTTCTTGCAAATATCCACTACCAATAACTAAGTAACCACCTCCATATTTGTCATTTACACTAGGAGAATAAATGTAGCTCCTTCTAATCTCTAATTAAGGAAAATTTAACCTAGACAGCATAATAGAAAGCAGAGACATTACTTTGTCAATAAAGGTCCATCTAGTCAAAGCTATGGTTTCTTCAGTAGTCATGTATGGATGTGAGAGCTGGACTATAAAGAAAGCTGAGCCCCGAAGAATTGATGCTTTTGAACTGTGGTGTTGGAGAAGACTCTTAAGAGTCCCTTGGACTGCAAGGAGACTCAACCTGTCCATCCTAAAGGAGATCAGCCCTGGGTGTTCAGTGGAAGAACTGATGCTGAAGCTGAAACTCCAATACTTTGGCCACCTGATGTGAAGAACTGACTCATTGGAAAAGACCCTGAGGCTGGGAAAGATTGAAGGTGGGAGGAGAAGGGGACGATAGAGGATGAGATGGCTGGATGGCATCACTGACTCAATGGACATGAGTTTGAGTAAACTCTGGGAGTTGGTGATGGACAGGGAGGCCTGGTGTGCTGCAGTTCATAGGGTTGCAAAGAGTCAGACACAACTGAACGACTGAACTGAACTGAACTGAAGGTAAAATAATGAGATGATATATTTAAACCTTCCTGAGCTCAGTGGGAAAACAATACACCTGTGCATTAATTCTTACAACATATTTTTATCATATATTTAGAATAATAATAATTAGATTGTAGTAATAATAGCAAGAAGTAGTTCAGTTCAGTTGCTCAGTCGTGTCCGACTCTTTGCGACCCCATGAATCGCAGCACACGAAGCCTCCCTGTCCATCACCATCTCCCGGAGTTCACTCAGACTCACGTCCATCATGTCCATGATGCCATCCAGCCATCTCATCCTGGGNCATCACCAACTCCCGGAGTTCACTCAGACTCACGCCCATCGAGTCAGTGATGCCATCCAGCCATCTCATCCTGGGTCGTCCCCTTCTCCTCCTGCCCCCAATCCCTCCCAGCATCAGAGTCTTTTCCAGTGAGTCCACTCTTCGCATCAGGTGTCCACAGTAGACCTGATGACAATTATCTAAATACCAATATTCATCTGTCTAATTTTCTAACAGTTTAATACTTAAGCTCAAAAAAATACAACAATATTTTCTGGCCCCTTTCTGAGATGACATCATGGTGGAAAGGGTGGGCTCCTGAGTTAGATCTTCAGGCTCAGACCCTGGCCCTGTTCTCTGGGCAGCCTCAGTCAATCACGTTGCCCTGGGGTTCCTCTCCTGTAAGATAGTAACCACAATACCTATTTCATAGAGCCGTTGTGAGGTTTAGATGACAGGCCATGCCCTGAGAAGAGCAAACTGTGTGTGAAAAGTAGCCAGGGAGACTCAGCTACTATTTCAAACGTGTTCTATTGATAACATTCATATTTCCCTAACATTATCCAGTCACCAGGAAAAACCATTTAAAATCTAATTGTACCACAGAATTTGCACGCATGAGTAAAGACTTTGCCTGTTTGATAATGTTTTCCAAATGACCTCTTGGTCCTTCATTTCCCTGTGAGCATTTCAGAGAAGGAAATGGCAATGATAATTATTTACTTTTTGATGTAATTATTCTGGTTTGAATTCACATTTATTTATGTGCATTGTTATTTGCCTCACCAGGTCTTCTGTCAAATATGACTATCATGTTTAATATCCTTCTATTAGTCTCCTGATGTAATGCATTTAAGACAGGCATGGTCATTTGTTTTGGTTCTTCTAGGCAAGGAGATAATAAAATGAACCACAGAAGAAAAATCACATGGATTTAGAAAATCTGGTAAAACAATATCTTGTTTAACTTCTAAAGGGTTGTATACTTTCAATTTAACTCATTCCTCCTGAGACTCTTAATGTGGTATAATTTACATATTAATTGTTGCCTCTCAAAGTATTAATTGGTTACTTCAAATAAATTTGGTGGATTTTTAATTGTCTTAAGTGACGGGGTGAAAAAAATACAGTACGAAAATGAGCTACAGCCCACACAAAGAAGTTTCTGAAAGAACTTTCACAAGCTTAATGGATATTAAATCCATGGTTTTAAAAGAAATGAGCCTTATCTAGGAGCCAGTTTCCCGATCTTGTTGCAGTATATTTAATGCTTCTTTGTGTCAACCCAGATGCCAAGGGAAGTCTCAAAGGCTACCACAGCCTCACAAAAGGTCCGGATCAAGCTGTTGGATGATTCAGATCTTGACCTTAGTTGTCATCTGGTTAAATACAGATTTGTAATTTGGATTACAGCCTAATGCAAAGCTATATTCCAAGACTATGTCAAATATTTCTATGTGGATCCCATCTCTCTAGTAGTTTCAAGTGTCCTGATAGATCAATATTTTCCTTTTCACAAACCCTAATTTTTTTCTTACATATTTTATTGAATGAGTTACCAGTGAAGCTTCAATTTATCTTCTCTTGACATTTAGAAAGTCTGGACTGCTGAAACTGCTACGGGATTTTATGAATGTCAAGTCACCTCATAGTCATCAAGAAAAATAAGTGTATATTTGACTTGAGACTCTTTGTAATTTTGTTAATTAATGGGTTATACTTGTTTTTTTTTTCCTTAATCAAGAAACCAAATATAATTGCTTTTGCCGCAATTATCAATGTGCTATACTCCCAAGCTTTTTGACAAATAATTCTATAAAGGACAAATTGATTTTGCCATCATAATGAGTAACATAAATGCTTGATCAAAATAATTACCTCTATATTTCTGGTATTTTCATGTTCCTTCCTTGAGGAAAAAAAAAAAAACTAAAATTTTTCCTAGTTACCTTCTACCCCAAAATGTGGAATCACTGAGTGAACAGATTTTTGCTCTTAAAACACCTGCAAAAATAGTTACGGTCTTCTTCCAAAGAATTTTTATCCTGTGCAGCACTATTTAGCATTTAACACATCAAAGTCATGTCAAATTTTCCAATCTTCTAATCTTCCTTTTACCAGAGGTAGGTGGAATACTGAGTGGCATTATTACAATTCTTTCCTAAATCGGAGATACTAAGATCTGCAAATGCCATACATGTGTAATAACTCTTCTTCACCCTTGTCCTTAATAAAAAGCTAAAATCACATCTGCACAGGCAAAGTTAACTCTCAAAAGGAGAAAAAAAATTTTTCAAGCTTCATATATGAGGCAAATAGCATGATCTTCGGAACCAGAGGTGAGTGTCCCTTGTCATAGTTATAGCTTAACTTTTTACGCCTCTGACTCTTTATCCATGATACGCAAAGTAACTATGAAATCATAATATCCAGCTTCCAGAACTATTTCAAGGCTTGTGCTGTGCTGTGTGTTCAGTCGCTCAGTTGTGTCCATCTCTTTGCAACCCTTTGGACTTATAGCCTGTCAGGCTCCTCTGTCCATGGGATTTCCCAGGCAAGAATACTGGAGTGGGTTGCCATTTCCTCCTCCAGGGGATCTTCCCAATGCAGGGATCGAACCTGCAACTCCTGCATTTCAGGCAGATGCTTTTACTGCTGAGCTACTGGTTGAGATAATCCACTATAGAAGATGGGCACCTAATAGACCTTTCAACAAATGGCAGCTATTTTTATTAAATTTTTTCCTGGACAAAACTCATCAGTTCCACCAAGGCCACTTAATTTGACTAATGTAAACAAAACCAGGAGTTCAAGTGACAAAAGAAAAGAAAATAATGTCAGTTTCAGCTGAATCAGATCTCACACAGAACAGGAAAGGACTGTTCAGAGGAAGGAAATAGAGCTGAGCTGATTGCTCTCTGAATTGAATCCTACAGAGAGTCGTCTGGATAATTATTTGTTTCATTCATACATCACAGAATCAGCAATTCAGCCCTTCCACTCAGCCACTTTCTTTTCGTTCATCCTTTCTTATATTTTCCAACTTTATAGGTATGTTTACATGAAAGTCAATCAACACTGTAGGAAACAATAAAGTAACTATATGTGATTTTGAGTTAGGGTGCTTTGAAATCAGGACTGAATTCTGAATTAGTCAGATTGCCTGCTTACAGTGCCCATGTACACCAAAGCCAAAATACTTGCTCAAAAACTTTATTAGGAAATTGTTTTTCCTAATCAGGGCTACCCTGATGGCTCAAATGGTAAAGAACCCACCTGCAATGCAGGAGACCAGGGTTCGATCCCTGGGTCAGAAAGATCCCCTGGAGAAGGGCATGGCAATCCACTTCAATATTCTTGTATAGCGAATTCACAGACAGAGGAGCCTGGTGAGCTATAGTCCATAGGGTTGCAAAAAGTCTGAGTGACTAACACATAACACTTTGTAATTGATCCCAAAATTCTTATGATAGAGATAAGAGGTTATATGAAGTCTACCTGTGCTTACTTAGAAGCTATATTATATTAAAATTATACATTGTCAACCCTGGTTTGTGCAGGTTTGCCTGGAGTCTGTGCATAGTGAGGGCATAACTGGGCTGGAGTCAATGGAGAAAGATCTCCAGCCAGCTGAGCACCAGTGGAATACTGGGCAAAGGCCTGTATCACCAACATGATTCCAGCTCATTCTGTTAAATCTAGAGTGTCATTCACCACTGCTGATCCAACCATGACCAGCTGCATGACTTTGCTGCCAATAAGGCTACTGGTAGGATACTGCCCACTCTGCAACCAAAGATGGAAAATAGACCTCCTCAGACTGCAAAGCACCACCCACTGTGGTGCTCCAGTTTTAACAGACAGCAAGTTTCCCATCTTTTGTGGCTTATTAAACCCGGACGATTCTGAAAAACCTTTGATTGCTTACAGCTACGGTAGCCATAAACAAGGCCTCATCACAGTCGTCCGCGACTCACCACAGACAGCACTCTGACTCCTACCTTTTATTTCAACTGTGCTAGCACCTGATTTAATCTTGTTGATATTTCTACAAAGGCTTAATAATTATATGTAATGGTCACATAATACCCTATTAGAAGGTGGGGAACCCATATTCCTCTACAGTTGGACATTTCAATTACTGTTCCTGTGAAGAATAATGTCCTTTATCAAAATTTCCTTCTCAGGGGGAAACAAAATACAAACTATTGATCAAAGGATGTCACTTTTACAGCTTTTGATGTGAAACACTAAAAACACTAACTCACATGACCATTTTATCTACTACTGGGGGCAGGAATCCCTTAGTAGAAATGAAGCAGCCCTCATAGTCAACAAAAGAGTCTGAAATGCAGTACTTGGGTGCAATCTCAAAACGACAGAATGATCTCTGTTCATTTCCAAGGCAAACCATTGATGATCACAGTAATGCAAGTCTATGCCCTAACCAGTGATGCTGAAGAAGCTGAAGTTGAACAGTTCTTGGAAGATCTACAGGACCTTTTGGAACTTTTAAAGATGTCCTTTTATTATAGGGGACTAGAATGCAAAAGTAGGAAGTCAAAGATACCTGGAGTAACAGGCAAATTTGGCCTTGGAATACAAAATGAAGCAGGGCAAAGGCGATCAGAGTTTTGCCAAGAGAATGCACTGGTCATAGCAAACACCCTCTTCCAACAACAACACAAGAGAAGACTCTACACATGGACATCACCAGATGGTCAATACTGAGATCAGACTGATTATATTCTTTGAAGTCAAAGATGCAGAAGCTCAACACAGTCAGCAAAAGCAAGACTGGGAGCTGATTGTGGCTCGGATCATTAACTCCTTACTGCAAAATTCAGACTTAAATTGAAGTAAGTATGGAAAATAACAAGACCATTCAGGTATGACCTAAATCAAATCCCTTCTGATTATACAGTATAAGTGAAAAACCGAGTCAAGGGATTAGCTCCAACAGACAGAGTGCCTGAAGAATAATGGNTGGAACTTTTAAAGATGTCCTTTTATTATAGGGGACTAGAATGCAAAAGTAGGAAGTCAAAGATACCTGGAGTAACAGGCAAATTTGGCCTTGGAATACAAAATGAAGCAGGGCAAAGGCGATCAGAGTTTTGCCAAGAGAATGCACTGGTCATAGCAAACACCCTCTTCCAACAACAACACAAGAGAAGACTCTACACATGGACATCACCAGATGGTCGATACTGAGATCAGACTGATTATATTCTTTGAAGTCAAAGATGCAGAAGCTCAACACAGTCAGCAAAAGCAAGACTGGGAGCTGATTGTGGCTCGGATCATTAACTCCTTATTGTAAAATTCAGACTTAAACTGAAGTAAGTATGGAAAATAACAAGACCATTCAGGTATGACCTAAATCAAATCCCTTCTGATTATACAGTGTAAGTGAAAAACCGAGTCAAGGGATTAGCTCCAACAGACAGAGTGCCTGAAGAATAATGGACAGAGGTTTGTGACATTGTACAGGAGGCAGTGACTAAGACCATCCCCAAGAAAAAGAAATGCAAAAAGGCAAAATCGTTGTCTGAGGAGGCCTTACAAACAGCTGAGTAAAGAAGAGAAGCTAAAGGCAAGGGGAAAAAAGAAAGATATACCCATTTGAATGCAGAGTTCCAAAGAATAGCAAGGAGAGATAAGAAAGCCTTCCTCAGTGATCAGTGCAGAGAAATACAGGAAAACAACAGAATGGGAAAGACTAGAGATCTCTTCAAGAAAATTAGAGACACCAAAGGAACATTTCATGCAAAGATGGGTGCATTAAAGGACAGAAATGGTATGGAGCTAACAGAAGCAGAAGATATTAAGAAGAGGTGGCAAGAATACACAGAACTATGCAATAAAGATCTTCATCACCCAGATAATCACAATGGTGTGATCACTCACCTAGAGCCAGACATCCTGGAATGTGAAGTCAAGTGGGCCTTAGGAAGCCTCACTACAAACAAAGCTAGTGGAAGTGATGGAATTCCAGTTGAGCTCTTTCAAATCCTGAAAGATGATGCTGTGAAAGTGCTGCACTCAATATACCAGCAAATTTGGAAAACTCAGCAGTGACAACAGGGCTGGAAAATGTCAGTTTTCATTCCAATTCTGAAGAAGGCAATGCCAAGGAATGCTCAACCTACCATACAATTGCACTCATCTCAGTGCTAGCAAAGTAATGTTCAAAATTCTCCAAACCAGGCTTCAACAGTACATGAGCCATGAACTTCCAGATGTTCAAGCTGGATTTAGAAAAGGCAGAGGAACCAGAGATCAAATTGCCAACATCTGTTGGATCTTAGAAAAAACAAAAGAATTCCAGAAAAACATCTACTTCTGCTTTATTGACTATGTCAAAGCCTTTGACTGTGTGGATCACAACAAACTGTGGAAAACGCTTCAAGAGATGGGAATGCCAGACCACCTGACCTGCCTCCTGAGAAATCTGTATGCAGGTCAAGAAGCAACAGTTAGAACTAGACATGGAACAACAGACTGGTTCCAAATAGGGAACGGAGTATGTCAAGGCTGTATATTGTCACCCTGCTTATTTAACTTATATGCAGAGTACAGCATGAGAAATGCTGAGCTGGATGAAGCACAAGCTAGAATCAAGATTGCCTGGAAAAATATCAATAACCTCAGATTTGCAGATGACACCAGCCTTATGGCAGAAAATGAAGAAGAATTAAAGAGCCTCTTGATGAAAATGAAAGAGGAGAGTGAAAAATTTGGCTTAAAACTCTAAATTCAGAAAACTAAAATCATGGCATTCAGTCCCATCACTTCATGGCAAATAGGTGGAGAAACAATGGAAACAGTGGCTGACTTTATATTTGGGGGCTCCAAAATCAGTGCAGATGGTGATTGCAGCCATGAAATTAAAAGACACTTGCTCCTTGGAAGAAAAGCTATGACCAACCTATTACATCATATTAAAAAAGCAGAGACAGTACTTTGCTGACAAAAGTCCATCTGTGGTTTTTCCAGTAGTCATCTATGGACCATAAAGAAAGCTGAGTGCTGAATAATTGATGCTTTTGAACTGTAGTGTTGGAGAAGACTCTTGAGAGTCCCTTGGACTGCAAGGAGATCCAACCAGTCCATTCTAAAGGAAATCAGTCCTGAATATTCATTGGAAGGACTGATGCTGAAGCTGAAACTCCAACAATTTGGCCACCTGATGGATAGAACTGACTCATTAGAAAAGAACCTGATGCCAGGAAAGGTTGAAGGCAGGAGGAGAAGGAGACAACAGAGAATGAGATGGTTGGATGGCATCACTGACTCGATGGACATGAGTTTGAATAGGCTCCAGGAGTTGATGGTGGACAGGGAAGCCTGGCGTGCTGCAGTCCATGGGGTCACAAAGAGTTGGACGTGACTGAACGACTGTACTGAAACGAACTGTACTAAAATTCTTTCCAAAGAGTTGAGCCTGTTTATAATACAAACAAAATCAATTAAAAATATCCATCTCATTTTGCATTCAGCAACAATGGATTGTTTCAAATATTTGATTAAAATATGCCAATTTATTGTTTTACTATGTATTACTTTGATATTATTAATATTTCCTCCTATTGCTTTATATAAATCTTCATATTTTAAATATATTAACAGTATTTCTGATGTATGCTGAAAGTATTCTTCCCCAATGTCTGCTTTGGCTTTTTTTTGTTTTTGTGCTTCAAATTCTAGTCTTAAATTAATGAACATTAACAGAGCTTACTGCGTGTCAGGCATTTAAGGAACATGCAGGGACTGCAAGATGGACATGGCTGCTGTTCTCATTCAGTTGCATCCAAGAGGAAAATGTAATGATCAAGAATGCATTACACATGGGATTGAGTTTCTAAGCTTCCCAGGAAACTGATCAGTTTAAGACTCGTTGACTAGACCTGTATCACACTGCCACACTAGTGGCAAGAAAACTTAGTGAAGCATTTCTATTTACCTGGGCACAATGACACTCTGAAGAATACCACGGGCTTCTTAATAAGAAAAAAGCAAGAAGAGATATTAGGAAGGCATCTAACAGTGTCCACCTCCAGAAGACTATCTACAAAAAAATAATAGTTGCTGTAATGAGTACAGTATAAAAGGTATGAATGCTGCTAGTAAGGAATAAGGACTAATGAGGAATGGAACTATATTAAATAGGATGTTTCTCTTATTACACAGGAAAGCCTCTTAAAGAGGTAATAAAGTGTGATGGGAAGGATGAAGGCAGGAGGAATTAAAGATGCAAAGGTTTTGAGGCAGGAAAAACTTTGTTTTTTCACAGAATTAAACGGCTTGTGGAACCATGAGTGCAGGGGGAAGGGCCACAAGATGAAGCTGTGTGTGATGTGCTTAGTCACTCAGTCATGGCCGACTCTTTGCGTCCCCATAGACTGTAGCATGCCAGGCCCTTCTGTCCTTGGACTTCTCCATGGAAGAATACTGGAGGGTTCCCATGCCCTCCTCCAGGGGACTTTTCCAACCCAGGGACTGAACCCAGGTCTCCCACACTGCAGGTGGATTCTTTACTGTCTGAATCACCAGGGAGACCCAAGATGAAGCTGAAGAGGGGGTCAAAGTCTGGGTCTTAAAAGGCCATGGTGGCAACCCACTCCAGTGTTCTTGCCTGGAGAATCCCAGGGACGGAGGAGCCTGGTGGGCTGCCGTCTATGGGGTCGCACAGAGTCAGACACGACTGAAGCTACTTAGCAGCAGCAGAGTGCTTTGATTTTCCAGTAAGGGACAATCTTTGGTGTGATGTTTTACATAATCTGATTTACATAGTAAGGAGACTATTCCAGCTGCTATTTGGAAAAAGGGTTGTAGAGGACAAGAGTGGAAGTGAGGGTCCAGACCTCATTCTGTAAAGGTCCAGATGAGAAAGAGTGATTTTCTTGACCAAGATGGTGGAGTAGTGATGAGGAGAAGGAAATAGGGTCATTATAAATCTCAGGGAAAAAATTACCAGGATATGCTGACAGTTGGATTCTGAAAAAAGAGAAGAAATCAAGAATGGGTCTAAGATTTCTGGCTTGAACAATCAGAAGACAGGTGGACTTGCTATTTACCAATAGGATTTGTGACTCAGATGGTAAAGAATCTACCTGCAATGCAGGAGACTCAGGTTCGATCCCCGGGTCAGAAAGATTCCCTGGAAAAGGGAATGGCAACCCTCCCCAGTATTACTGCTTGGAGAATTCCATGGACAGAGGAATCTGGTGGACTACAGTCCATGGGATTGCAAAGAGTCGGACATGACTGAGCAACTAACACACAAACAAAAGTACAACAACAACAACAAAATGGGATTGACAATGGCGAGAGTAGAGAAATCAAGAGCTTAGGATAAGACGTGTTAAAATTAGAGCTTCTGTTAACCCTTCAAATGGAGAGATCAAGCAGGCAGTTTAAAACACTATCAGCCAAAAGCTCAAAGGAAAAATCAAAGCTAAATATATGGATATGAAAATCAGCAAGATATAGATAACCTTTAGAGGTATGAGTATCAGTAAGATAATAGGTAGAGAAAGTATGCAAAATAGAAGAGGGCTCAGGAAAGGCAATAGAAATATTTAATGAGGAAAAAAGTTCTCAGCAAAAAGACTGAGAAGAAGCAGTTAGAGAGTTAAGAGGAACACCAGCAGAGTGTGGTGTCACTGAAGAAGAAAGAGGACTGTTTCAAAAAAGAGACAGAGATAGCTCCTTTCAAAGTTCATAAGAGACAAAATAAGGGGAGAATGGAGATATGTACTTGTATAGACTTATCCATAAGTATACATAAGAGGACTAACTCAGTAAAATGCTTAGAGTCATAAAAACACAGCAATGATACAAATCTTAGAACTTACCTGATCCAATCTCCTCAATCCAACAAATAAGAAAACCCAGACCAAGAGTGGTTAAGCAATTTGCCCATAACTTGTCCATAATTATTGGCTACTTAGGAAGAGATCTAAAACTAAAACCCATCCCATCATTTTCCAATATAATGCATTTTTCCCATTTTCCAATATAATGTATTTTTCCCACTTTCCAATATAATATATTTTTACCATCATTTTCCAATATATTTTTCCCACTTATTTATTTATTCCCAATAAATAAAAATCTATTTATTTTTGTTTTCAGAAAGGGACATGGAGGGAAAAGGAAAATGTTTAATTGCTTAAATGCAAAGAAAGCTTCCTGTAGCTAAGCCAAAGGTTTAGACTTTCATTAGAAGGAATAGAGAGAGAAATTAAATGTTGATAGTGAACATACCTGTATTGAATCCATACAGACATAACTATTACACACATCTTTCCAAATAATAAAACATGGATGACTCAATGACAATGATTAGGCGGAAAGCTAGAGACAGAAAGTCCTTGTTTGCATCAGTATACCTAGCCAGGAAAACAACTTACTTGCCTATTTGCTTGCTTCCTACTCACCTTATGCAGCTCAAGAACCACGTAAAGTTGAAGGCTGTAGTGAAAGAACATATTTTCTTAGTTCCATATGGCTTTAAACATTCCTGCTACCAGTCATAAGCAACACTAAAGAAGACATTATTGACAAGTCAATGCAAGACTATTGTGAAACACATCCCACACTAACAGCTTCTAATATGAGCTCTTTGTATAATACTGGACATCACCATGTTCTGCTGATGTTTCAGTCATCAATCTAAAGTGATAAGCAATGTACAACAAGTATAATATTTCTTACCATCTTAAATTTTACTGGCTTTTAATTCCATCACATACTGTAGAGTCATGTTCTTTCTAGGAAGTAAATCACATTGACAATTCACTGTCAATATTGACTAAGTCTTTAATGAATCATAGTAGATTCTTAGATTGTTTCCTAATGAAATCTCTCCATAAGAGGTTACTTTCTTATCTGATTTTTTTCTTACCCAGAGTTTTCACATTCTTGAGAAGTTACTGAAAAGTATGTTGCCTAATTATGTATAGTGTTGTATGAACCATAAAAATCTATCTTTGTTCTAAAATTTTCTCATTTGTTAGAAATTGAATAACTTAAAATGCTAAAGCATGCCATTCTCTGCTTCTGGAGACACAAAGGAGCAGATGGTTCTGGAATAATTATTATGATACTTTAGACACATTTTTATATTATGTAAACAGAACCAAGCAGAGTGATTAATCTAAGTGAAAATTAACTTCACATAAGTGCAGAATATCATGAAGATATTTTAAAGAAAGTTGTATTCTTATTTCTAGCTAAATTTATTCCATATCTATCTAGTGAACACATCTTGAACATGTTTTCCCTAGTTAATTCTTGAAAGATTTCCACTTTGAGGAAGAAAACTGACTCATAACTTTGATAGCTTTTCCAGTTGATTTTGTTGTCTCCAGAGGGTTCACAGCCTAAAAGAACTGGATGGCACCTGTGTTTAAGCCACAAAAGATGAACTGACCAGAAAAATATCTTAAAGAAGAACACAATATAGATAAAATATGACACAATTTGCCCAGGCAATCATAATACACCTTGCCAATTCTAGTCCTTAGTTCTTAAGAGAACTTTGTCCATAGTGAATAAACTGTTTTGTAATATGCCTGTCCATTGGAACAGTTATTATCCTACTCCGGCACTCAGTGGTTAGAAACAAACTGTTGCTTTCTTTCTCACTAACTCCAGGATGCTGCCGCTGCTAAGTCGTTTCAGTCGTGTCTGACTCTGTGCGACCCCACAGACAGACTGAGCTGAAA
>SJYQ01000717.1:252922-310000 GCA_006410935.1 Redunca redunca | reverse complement strand
TTGCTTACATGTCATTTACACTGTTCATATAACCATACCTACTAAACACTTTTTAAAAATCTAGCTATTTGACTGTGGAAAGTTGCTCATTATTATTATTATTTTTTTTGGTCATACACATAAAAAACGGTAAGCAATCTCATTTTCCAAAGAACTGCTCTGTAATAGTTTATATACCTATTAAAACATTATGAAAAATTCATAAGGAATCCTCAAATAGTTGAAAATGGTTATGCTAGGATTCCTAATAGTAGATAAATGATTGTTAAATGTTGCAAATGTTCAAAATAAATGTAATCACAAAAAGTATAAAAGTAAGCCTACTATAATGCTTATTTTTTCTAAAGTTGAGTCTACCAATATACACACACAAACACATATTTGAGATTATCAGTTTTTAGTAATATTAAGTTATATAAGCCTTTAATCTAGAAATTAGATCTATTAGTTAGTTCTCTAATCTAGACACTAAAAGTGATAGGCTTATTGAGAAATTATTTTTATGTACCTATTTCTATTGAGAAATATCTTTCAACATGGGTTAGATTTTTATAAATGCACCATTTAATGTGTTTGAGAAAGTATTTACCCCCATTTACAACTTATTGACCATTTTATGTGTGATTATACTCATTTATCTATAAGAATACAATAAGGAGCATCTTCAGCGTTGACAATTACATTTAAACACAATCTTTAACCCTAACAAAGATATATATAAAGAGACATTCAAATCCAAGTACAGATTAACATCAGCCATCCAAGAATCTAAATGCATCAACCTCATGGTCAATAACACTGTTTAGGAATGTGCAGACAGTTTTACTATTATATCTAAAAATTGTCCCCCATCCCAACCCTGCAATGAACTTCTTCAAGTGTAAGCAAAATTATCTAAAGCAGTGATCCCCAAGCTTTTTGGCACCAGGGACCTGTTTCACGAAAGAATTTTTTCACAGACAGGAAGGGTGATGGTTTGGGGATGATTCAAGTACATTACATTTATTGTGTGCTTTTTATTTTTATTACATCAGCTCTACTTCAGATCATCAGGCAGAGATCCCAGAGGCTGGAGACCCCTGATTAAAGAACATGAGTATGAAAATGATTAGCCAGAGAGGAACTGAGCCAGTGGCCCTGTCTTCCGCGTGGTAAGATGTGAGTGACTGAACATTTATCTAACAGGTGCCTAGAGTCTGTCATGGGACTATCAGAACTTTTGCACAAGTTTTGGCTGAACTAAGCATTCAATGAAGAAAATTACAGTGATAAATCAAGGAACAAAAATTATTCTCTGTCCATTTCTTAATTATTTTAAGTGATTACCCTGAAAGTGTTTCAGATCTAGATTACTCAGAAGAGCATTTTAAATCTCCACTTCACTTTGCAGATTTAGTTAATATAAGATTTCTAGCTAATACTCTACGGTATCTTTCTACAAAGACACTTTCAGTAAGGCAGTTTGAGCACTGGTATGTAAACACTTCTATGAAAGTCAGGTATCTGTGAAAGCAGGGTTTCATCACATAGAGGGTGCAGCATATTTGGTGGGTCAACCAGAGTGGATTAGGCAAAATGTTAAAGGAAAAACAATTAGGACATTATGTTATTTTGATGTTTGACTGTTTCCACATGTATGAAGCATGAAAATGAAGAATAGCTAAAGAGTCTAAATAATTCTGAAAAGTTTTTTTTTTTAACTCTGAAAAGTTTTATCAAGGGCAACTCTAAATCACGCTTTGCTTGTTGTTCTTGTTGAAAGCATTCCTTATTGTTGATCTGTTGGTTCTTTCAGAATGTTGAGAGGAGGCGGGGGGATCTCAAGCTGATTAATAATGTTTTTCTTTGAATTTGTTTTTTTGAGTCCCACAGTTCAGTATTTACATAAATGGGTGCCCTGCTGCTGTTAAATCATTCATCCATGTTTGTCTAGAAACTGTTTCCTATAAAGCTAAGCCCATATGTTTTGCAAGGCTTTTTCTCCCTCTTAAAAATAAACCTGAATTTCCCCATTGCACTACCACAAATGAGTATTCTAGATATCATTTGTTATCATTTCCCCACAAAGGAAAATTAGAAAGTATGTAATAATAACCAATCTAACATGCCTCCACAACTAGTTTAATATCAGGTTCTAATTCTTCTTCATTTACTTGAAGCTTCATCTGCTTATAAGAAGGGAGGAAAAACCCTCGGTAACTTGGCTACAAGAAAAAAAAAAAAAGTGGTTATTATAGTCAGAGTTTAGACCATAAAACTGCAACTAGCCTACTCTTTTCCAAGTATCATAAATGCTTAAATTTTATTTTTCCTAGTTTTGGGAAATATGAGGCAGGCACTTTTTTAGAAAACAAAATTCTTTTAAAAGCCATGATCATAAATTTGTAAGGTTGAAGCCCAAACTGTTGAATTTGTTCATGAAAAAGTCATAGTAGTCTTTTTAATGCTGCCAAAAGAAAGAAAGAAAGAAAATTCTGACTTGTGAAAGTATAGTAAATTTTAGGGGCTTTTTCAGGTCGTCAATAATACTAGCTCCCAAATAAAATCCCAAGGGAGTTAAACTTCCAATAATAAGGAAGAAGTTTAGGTTTTGCCAGTGGAGAAAATTTGGAAGTCAGATATTGATATATTTTCTAGATTCTTACTACTACCGTTAGCAGCAGATAGGAAGCATCAAGGCTTGAAGACTTTGGTTCTCTCTTCCGCCCCCTCAACTCATTCCCCTTTAAGCTATTTGATTTAAAAACAAGCTGTGTTTTTCTTCCATTATTCTCCACCCCAAGTTTGGATGATGGGAGCACATCTCTATCTGGTCGAGCTGCAGTCCCTGCCTTTTCACTACTTTTCTGTTTGAAAGAGATAAACACTTCTTGTCACCCACAGCTGTTCCTCCAGATGTCCCTGAACGAGGCCCAAAATCAGCTCATCCGGGCCTTAAATGTGGTCTCCTCAGGCATTCCTGTGAGAGCTGCTGTCCGCTCCAGGTGAGATCTCTCTCAGTTCCAGCGCGCCTCAGAGGAGAGACCTTTCCTTCCTCGCCCTCTGAAGAGCATCTGCCCACCAAGAGCCGGGCAAGCCTCTCTCACCAGCTGGGCTCGGGAACAGGCAGCCCCGCGGTCAAGGGAGCCATCCCGGAGAAGGCAAGAGCAACGGCTGTCAGCTGGGGGCCGCGCAGAGAGATTTCTTCCTAGGGAAGGAAGTCGGAGGGCTTGCCTGCTGTTGAATTCAGAGTTCATTTGTTGAGGATGTCATGTGTGCTGTGTAGCTGGCACACATCATTTTATTTAAACCTTACTCTACGATGTACTGAATCTGATTACCGTTTTACAAATTGGAAAACCAAAGGAGTCTATGAATAAGGATTCTTTGGGTAAAACTGCCAGGAATCCGATTCAAACTATTTTAAGCAAAGGAATTTAGTTGGCTCAAACAACTGGAAAATCTACAGCGCTGCCTTCAGGCCTGGCTGAGGCCACAAGTTCAAAGGTTATCATATTGCTGGCTTCATCTTCTTTGCTCAGTCTTGTTTCCCTCCGTGTTGGCCCTATTCTGAGACAGACTCTCGCCATGTATGTCAAGGATGCCCACCAACGTGCCAGGCTGACATCAGCCTTAGAGCTCGCAATCCCAGAAGGGAGAAAGAGTGCCTTTTTCCTGACAATTCTGGGGGAAAACATTCCAAGGAAGTCTCTGGTTTTTTGGCTTGGATCACATCACTCTACCTGAACCAATTATTTGAACAAGGCACCCTGGCCAGGGTGGGTCACATGCCCATCGTGTAGTGAAAGGGTGTAATCAGCCTCAACCAAACCACACAAAGGAGGTCCCCATAGAAAAAAGAGTTCAGTAACTGGAAAAAGTTAAGGAAAAGAAAAGATGTTCAGGGGAAAAAAAAAAAATCTGTAGCTACCACATTCTTATAATGTGAAAGTGAAGTCGCTCAGTCGTGTCCAACTCTTTTCAACCCCATGAGTAGCCTACTAGGTTCCCCTGTCCATGGAATTTTCCAGGCAAGAGGGCTGGAGTGCGTTGCCATTCCCTTCTCCAGGGGATCTTCCCAACCCAGGGATCAAACCTGGGTCTCCCGCATTGCAGGCAGATGCTTTACCATCTGAGCCACCAGAGTTTAAAAATAAATTCTTATAATAAGAGGTGTAAATCCTGCCCAAGGTCACAGCACTAAGGTTCATTCTCATCTGAACTGACTCCAAATCCCCTATACTCCCACCGTAAGGAAAAGAGAAACATACAGGCAAAGTAGCTGGGAGAGAAGACTTTCAATATATCCACCAAACAACTCCAAAGTATCATTATTTTGGAAGTAAATTCATGGTAGATTCAGGTGTTGATAGGCTTTGCTGTACTCCACCATAGAAGTGGACATCCTCTGAAAAACAGTGTTTTTCTGAATGATGGATTTCTAATTTAGGTTTAACCTCATAAACATAAAAATGTTTACTATACAATCTAACTTGTAATTAAAGCATTCCAAATATATATTTAAAGTGTTATTGCCACTTTTAAGAGAGAACATATATGGAATGGAATGGCTCAACATCATCACGTAAACGTCGACCAGCATAAAATACTACTACACTGTTTCACCTGACAATATCCTGAGGCAGTGGAATTATTTACCCAAATCTTAAACTTAAGTTTGCATATCAGATTTTGTTATTTTCTGTCAACTCCTTCACTTGTCAGGACAATATATAAAAACTAAAATAAAATGATAATTTGGGTAGGATAGAAAGTGGTCATATGCCACACCTAGCCTCCATCAACGCACTCTGCTGTCTCTTGTTTGATGCTTCAAAAGTACAGTGAACTTTGAAATCAGATAATCAGTCCTATCAGGAAGGTGTCAGTATGTTAAATTAATGCCGTTAGGAATTGTCCTTTTGTAAATGAACTTGTAAATAAATTACTGAGGATAATTGTTTTATGGAGGAAGTATCACAAAATAACATTTCTAAGAAAAAAACAGCAATTAAACAGTCAGTGCCTCAAATATCTAAAGAAAAATAAAATACAGGCTTCTTTATAGGAAGCAGTCTTCATATAATATTGTGGATGAAGAGACATGAATAGAGACTGAGGCGATGTGGCAGATCCGGGTCTCCACCTCACTCCCAGAGTTGAAAGGTGGTAGAGAATTAAGTTTTAGAGCTTGAAAGCTGGAGTCAGACAGATTTGGGATTGATTCAAAGATCAGTCATCTTTTTGCTACGGATCCACAAACAAGTTCCTCACTCTCTCTGAGCATCTATTTATTCACTTATAAAATAGTAAATAATTTTTTGGAGGGTACTTATGAGAATTAAAGAAGATAATACTTTGAACTGCTTGTCACAAGTGCTTGGAAAATGATATTCAAACTTCCTACTGTTATTATTGCTGCTTGAAGCCAACAGACTGTAGCAACATGACATATACACAATGCCTAGACTTCAATAATATAACACGCAGAAAAGTGCTAGAGGCTGAAAAACTGAGGTTTAGGGTTTTAACCTTATGTCTTCCTTAACCTTCTAACTCTGCTGGAAAAGATAGAGGAAGCAATGGGAGAATTTTGCCTCTTTAAAATTTAAAAAGTAAGATTGGTAAATGTATAAAATATATATATGTATACTATTCCATCTTGGAGAAGGGAATGGCAACCCTCTCCAGTACTCTTGCCTGGAGAATCCCATGGACAGAGGAGCCTGACAGGCCACAGTCAGTGGGGTCAGAAAGAGTCAGACATGACTGAAGCAACTTAGCATGCACCCATACAAGCCATGGTTATGACAAAATTTGGTGCAAATAGCCAATGGTCCCATATACCAGACTTGCTTGGGTTGTGCATAGAAATCTATCATATTTGTATTTCAGATAAAGGAGGGACCCAAACTTTGGGCCTCTAGGGCTCCTATGCTGCATAATTAAGGAAGCATGCCCCAACACCCATAAAAGATGTCCTTTTCATTACAGGGGACTGGAATGCAAAAGTAGGAAGTCAAGAAAGACCTGGAGTAACAGGCAAATTTGGCCTTGGAATGAGAAATGAAGCAGGGCAAAGACTAATAGAGTTTTGCCAAGATAATGCACTGGTCATAGCAAACACCCTCTTCCAACAACACAAGGGAACACTCTACATATGGACATCACCAGATGGTCAACACTGAAATCAGATTGATTATATCCTTTGCAGTCAAAGATGGAGAAGCTCTATACAGTCAGCAAAAACAAGACCGAGAGCTGACTGTGGCTCAGATCATGAACTCCTTATTGCCAAATTCAGACTGAAATTGAAGAAAGTAGGGAAAACCACTAGACCATTCAGGTATGACCTAAATCAAATCCCTTATGATTATACAGTGGAAGTGAGAAATAGATTTAAGGGTCTAGATCTGATAGATAGAGTGCCTGATGAACTATGGAATGAGGTTCGGGACATTGTACAGGAGACAGGGATTAAGACCATCCCCATGGAAAAGAAATGCAAAAAAGCAAAGTGCTGTCTGGGGAGGCCTTGCAAATAGCTGTGAAAAGAAGAGAGGAGAAAAGCAAAGGTGAAAAGGAAAGATATAAGCATCTGAATGCAGAGTTCCAAAGAATAGCAAGAAGAGATAAAANAGGAAGCAACAGTTAGAACTGGACATGGAACAACAGACTGGTTCCAAATAGGAAAAGGAGTACGTTAAGGCTGTATACTGTCACCCTGCTTATTTAACTTATATGCAGAGTACATCATGAGAAACGCTGCACTGGAAGAAACACAAGCTGGAATCAAGATTGCCGGGAGAAATATCAATAACCTCAGATATGCAGATGACACGACCCTTATGGCAGAAAGTGAAGAGGAGCTAAAAAGCCTCTTGATGAAAGTGAAAAAGGAGAGTGAAAAAGTTGGCTTAAAGGTCAACATTCAGAAAACAAAGATCATGGCATCCGGTCCCATCACTTCATGCAAAATAGATGGGGAAACGGTAGAAACAGTGTCAGACTTTATTTTGGGGGGCTCCAAAATCACTGCAGATGGTGATTGCAGCCATGAAATTAAAAGGCGCTCACTCCTTGGAAGAAAAGTTATGATCAACCTAGATAGTATATTCAAAAGCAGAAACATTACCTTGCCGACTAAGGTCCGTCTAGTCAAGGCTATGGTTTTTCCTGTGGTCATGTATGGATGTGAGAGTTGGAATGTGAAGAAGGCTGAGCGCCGAAGAATTGATGCGTTTGAACTGTGGTGTTGGAGAAGACTCTTGAGAGTCCCTTGGACTGCAAGGAGATCCAACCAGTCCATTCTGAAGGAGATCAATCCTGGGATTTCTTTGGAAGGAAAGATGCTGAATCTGAAGCTCCAGTACTTTGGACACCTGATGGGAAGAGTTGACTCATTGGAAAAGACTTTGATGCTGGGAGAGATTGGGGGCAGGAGAAGAAGGTGTTGACCCAGGATGAGATGGCGGGATGGCATCATGGACTCGATGGACGTGAGTCTGAGTGAACTCCGGTAGATGGTGATGGACAGGGAGGCCGGGCGTGCTGGGATTCATGGGGTCGCAAAGAGTCGGACACGACTGAGCGACTGAACTGAACTGCCCCCTTTCCTGGTTTGAACAGGGGCCAAGGTACAACAGCAATGTTAGTTAACAGAGCCTTGGTTCCAATCATATCCTTTCATCTTAAGTATTCACTGTTAAGGATAACTCCAGCACCTTCCTGCCATGATGGTACAGATGAAGATAGGAGGTCAGTGTCCAAATTTGCAGTTGATTAGGCTGATCATCTTAAGCACTGACTCAAAACCAGTCTGCAAGGAACTTCAAGGAAACTCAACTACTTAACTAGAAGGCCAACCTGCAGGGGATCAGTGGTAGAAAAATTAATCCTATGTCTCCATAGTTAAAGCCGTAATTGTCTATAATCAAAACTATCCTTCAAAAATCCCTCAAACTGTTCTAAAACACAGTATACAAGGTTTATATACAACAATCTTCACAGTCATCTTAGTCACTAATATAGACAGTCACTGACTTCAGCTGAAGAAATTAAAAAAGGAAAGTCTATAGGCAAATACAAGGGCATTCAAATAATTTAGCTTTTAGAAAAACATTGAAATCTCTAGGTAAAGTAAATCCTGGCAGAGAGTTCTAGAATGTTCCTACTCATGTACAGAGCTTGCCCCATTCTCTTTTAGTAGAAAAAAATCTCTGTAGCATTAATTTGTTTGTCTGTGGTTGGAAGAATTATATCAGTTCTTAAATTACATGGACTTTAGTTTCTAGTGAGAACAGTTACTGATATATTAAAACTACTGAATCATTTTTGTTTTTAGATGATAATTGAGTTTTCCTTTATTTTATTTACATGTTCATTTCCAAAATTTCTAATCTCCTTATAGTTTATGGCATCTTTCCAACAATGAGGGAATCCCAAGACCCAAAGTTGATATTGATATTGCAAGGCAGTAAGGTAGTAACATATTTCATAAATTACATGGTCCCCATAAAGCATTATGGGAAAGAATCTATTTTTTTATTGAAGTATAATTGACGTAATATGTTGTACTAATCTTTGCTATACAGCAGAGTGACTCAGTTATACATATACATACTTTTTTTATATTATTATCCATTATGGTTTCAGTTCAGTTCAGTTCAGTTGCTCAGTCATGTCCAACTCTTTGCGACATGACTTTGCAGCATGCCAGGCCTCCCTGTCCATCACCAACTCCCAGAGTTCACCCAGATTCATGTTCATCGAGTCAGTGATGCCATCCAGCCATCTCATCCTGGGTCGTCCCCTTCTCCTCCTGCCCCCAATCCCTCCCAGCATCAAAGTCTTTTCCAATGAGTCAACTCTTCGCATGAGGTGGCCAAAGTACTGGAGTTTCAGCTTTAGCATCATTCCTTCCAAAGAAATCCCAGGGCTGATCTCCTTCCGAATGGACTGGTTGGATCTCCTGGCAGTTCAAGGGACTCTCAAGAGTCTTCTCCAACAGCATAGTTCAAAAGCATCAATTCTTTGGTGCTCAGCTTTCTTCACAGTCCAACTCTCACATCCATACATGACCAGTGGGAAAACCATACATAGCCTTGACTAGATGGACCTTAGTCGGCAAAGTATTACCATAGGATATTAAATATAGTTCCCTGTGTAGGAGGGATCTTAGTATTGCTTTTGTTGTTATTCAGTTCTGAAGTCATGTCTGACTCTTTGCAACCCCATGAGCTGCAGCATGCCAGGCTTCGCCATCATTCACTGTCTCCCAGTGTTTGCTCAAACTCGTGTCCATTGAGTCGATGATGTCATACAACCATCTCATCCTCTGCTGCTCCCTTCTCCTGCCTTCGATCTTTCCCAGAATCAGGGTCTTTTCCAATGAGTCGGCTCTTCTCAACAAGTATTGGAGCTTCAGCTTTAGCATCAGTCCTTCCAATGAATATTCAGGGTTGATTGCCTTTCAGTTCAGTTCAGTTCAGTTCAGTCACACAGTCGTGTCCAACTCTTTGCAACCCCCTGAATCACAGCACGCCAGGCCTCCCTGTCCATCACCATCTCATGGAGTTTGCTCAAATCCATGTCCATTGAGTCGGTGATGCCACCCAGCCATCTCATCCTCTGTTGTCCCCTTCTCTTCCTGCCCCCAATCCCTCCCAGCATCAGAGTCTTCTCCAATGAATCAACTCTTCGCATGATGTGGCCAAAGTACTGGAGTTTCAGCTTCAGCATCAGTCCTTCCAATGAACACCCAGGACTGATCTTTAGAATGGACTAGCTGGATCTCCTTGCAGTCCAAGGGACTCTCAAGAGTCTTCTCCAACACCACAGTTCAAACGCGTCAATTCTTCGGCACTCAGCTTTCTTCACAGTCCAACTCTCACATCCATACATGACCACTGGAAAAACCATAGCCTTGACTTGACGGACCTTTGTTGGCAAAGTAATGTCTCTGCTTTTGAATATGCTATCTAGGTTGGTCATAACTTTCCTTCCAAGGAGTAAGTGTCTTTTAATTTCATGGCTGCAGTCACCATCTGCAGTGATTTTGAAGCCTGAAAAAATAAAGCCTGACACTGTTTCCCCATCTATTTCCCATGATGTGATGGGACCAGATGCTATGATCTTCGTTCTCTGAATGTTGAGCTTTAAGCCAACTTTTTCACTCTCCTCTTTCACTTTCATCAAGAGGCTTTTTAGTTCCTCTTCACTTTCTGCCATAAGGGTGGTGTCATCTGTATATCTGAGGTTATTGATATTTCTCCGGACAATCTTGATTCCAGCTTGTGCTTCTTCCAGCCCAGCATTTCTCATGATGTACTCTGCATATAAGTTAAATAAGCAGGGTGACAATATACAGCCTTGAAGTATTCTTTTTCCTATTTGGAACCCGTCTGTTGTTCCATGTCCAGTTCTAACTGTTGCTTCTTGACCTGCATATAGGTTTCTCAAGAGGCAGGTCAGGTGGTCTGGTATTCCCATCTCTTTCAGAATTGTCCACAGTTTATTATGATCCACACAGATAATATTAATTTTAGTTACAGAATAATTGCAGTGGTGATGTTTACTATATGCATTCAATAGATCTCTAAGTGCTTTCTGTATATTAATTCTTTTAATCCTGTTTGGTTGTTTTATTATTACCCTTGTTTTGCAAATGTGGAAACTAATACAAACATAGACTATGTATCTTGATCAGAGTTCTAGGACAAGTAAGTATTAATAGTAAAATTTAGGTTACACACCAGCTACCTGGCTTTGAGCTACTCCAATGGTAAGACCTAGAAAGTATTTGGAATCATGAACTTCCTAAACTTTTAATAAATAGGACTAAACTAACAGAGCACTTGAACACCTAAATTAGAGGCATTAATAGCTTGGAAGGCACAGTGATAGGAGGCATTAATAGGGGAGAGTGTTTTCTATCAACATGGAATGGTTCAGACAGAGACATACAAAATAGATGTTTTAGTACAAGGGCATACAGAAGGACATGAGATAAGCCCTTAAAAGGGTGTCTGAGTAAAAATGTAAACTGTAACTGAACAAACATCTGCTAAAACTATAGAAGTTGATAGGCGGTTTCTCCTAGTCTCAACCTGTAAAAATGAGAAGATTCCTGGAGCTTTAATTACTGCTCACCAAGACTGGACCCTTTAGCTAGGGGAAAAAGTAAAGATTTCACCTTACCTATGGGCTCCCTTTCCCAGTGTAGTTCAAACATTTATATTTCCTATATTATGGGATTTATTTTGGTTATCGCAATTCCCCAGAGGATGAGGAGCACCCAGGAATAATAAGAGCTGAGGGCCTTCCCTGGTAGTCCAGTGGTTAAGACTTCACCTTCCAGTGCAGGAGGTGCACGTTCCATACCCTGGTAGGAAGCTAAGATCCCACCTACATCAGGGCCAAAAAACCAAAACATAAAATAGAAGCAGTATTGTAGCAAATCCAATGATGACTTTAAAAAATGGTCCACATAAAAAAAAATCTTTAAAAAAAAATAACAATAAAAGCCAAACTGTGGTGAGTCCTTATTGTGTTCCAAGGAGTCTGCTTGCATTAATACTTTCCTGCCTTACGGCTGCTCTCTGAAGTCAGCCTTGTGTGAGAAGGGAGTTTTTTGCCTCCTGACCCCATACTGCTCTAGTTAACCCTTTCCTGTGCAGGAGGAGTTGCCAATCTGAGTTCAGAGCTGGAGGCAAAGGCCTTGCTAAGGTAGGAAAGATCATACTCCCTTAATGTGATTACAGGACCCATGTGAGACTACTTATGGTAAGTTGACCAGGGCAAAGTCTGTCTTCTGAGTCAGGTCATGGGCCACTTTTTTCTCTTTTACCTCTGCCATGAGGAGATTAAGTGGGTAGTCAGGTCAAAAATCAGCTCTGCCAGTCCAACCAAGATTCAAAGGCAAAGGATAAGGGGCCTCCTACAGGCTCCCTGGACTGCGCTACAAACTGTACTGAGCTCTGAATAGCACCCTGGGTGATGGGTTACTGGGGGCTCTTCCAGATATTTATAAATTGGCTCTTAGTTCCTATTTGGGTTATTAAACATCTTGATTGAAATCTCCCATGCTTGCATGCTCAGTCACTCATCTGTGCTGGACTCTTTGCAACTCCATGGACTGAGGCCTGCCAGGCTCCTCTGCCCATGGGATTTTCCAGACAGGAATACTGGAGTGGGTTGCCATTCCCTTCTCCAGGAGATCTTCCTGACCCAGGTATCAAAGCTGCGTCTCCTGCGTTGGCAGGTGGATTCTTTACCACTGAGCCACCTGGAAAGCCTGAAAGCTCCCATAGGAATTGGCATAAGTGACAGGTTACAAAATCTACCCTCCCTCCGTGACCCCCCAAAAAATAAATGATTTTCTTATCTCCAGGAATCAAAGGAGAGAACCAAAGTGTAACTGGGCTAGGTATCACTAGCATGAGGTTAATACAAAAAGGAGCATAAAAAGTAGGCCCTGGAGCAAGAACTATTCAATCACAACCTTTTTTTTTTTTTTGGAGAAGAAATTTAAAACCCTTAGTTCCATTTCCCTGATGGCTCAGAGGTTAAAGTGTCTGCCTGGAATGCAGGAGACCAGGGTTCGATCCCTGGGTCGGGAAGATCCCCTGGAGAAGGAAATGGCAACCCACTCCAGTACTCTTGCCTGGAGAATCCCATGGAGGGAGGAGCCTGGTAGGCTACAGTCCATGGGGTTGCAAAGAGTCGGACACGACTGAGCGACTTCTCTTCTCTCCATTGTCTGCAAAACACCTAGAACTCACCTAGAACCCAGAGTGGGCTTTCCCATGATGGGAATTAGGAAGGGAGGAATTTGAGACTCTGGTAACCTATTTTGTTCAAAAAAGGGCAGAGGCCAAGACCTAGTAGTGATGGTCAGATTTTTACCACTTAAGCTCTCTAGAATGGGCTTCTTTTAATGTAAGAGGAACAGGATTAACCTAAATGACCTCAAGCCATCTTTCAGCTCCAGAATTTCATGGATCTTAGAAACAGCTGGTAGGAGAATCAACTAAGATGATAGATGGGAAACCACTTAAAACACTTACCAGATGCTTTGGAAAGGTACTACTATATGAAAAATCATAGCCAAGAAAGTTCCAGAAGTCCTAAGAACAAAGAATCCAGGTGCTTTCCCTCTCTAGCCCCCTCGGAGGGCACTCCCACACAAAGCTGCAGTTAAAGAAGCATCAAAAGGCCTAGAACATCCTTGAAGAACAAATGTTTCTGCTTTTATTTTTTCTTGAGGCTCTCTTCTTCCCCAGTTGGGGTTCTTTGAGTTGATTTCACAGGAAGAACTCCCACTGTCACAAATGAAAGTCACACTTGTAATCTACAGAGAGGCAAATGGAACTCACCAGGAGGATAACGAAACAGACAGGTTTTGCTTAAATCAGAGAATGGGAAATAGATATCACTTTGAAATTATACTTTACCACAGCAGTGAAACCACAGGTTTACAAAGCAGGCATTGTGCTTAGGGAAATGGACAGAATTTGTGTACAAGAGAAAGATCTAGTGATAGAATGGGGCCAGGAGAGAGGAGAAATTGACATTTTTAAAGTGGGACAATATGGCAGATGAGTATGGCGACAGAAGCCTCACTAGACAGAAGGAAAAGTCCAACTATCTATAAGGGACTTTACCATCATCAATTTAAAACAACCTAGCAAAACTGGTATTTCTACAGTGTGCTAATTATAATTCCAGGCTAAAGCAAAGAAAATTGACATTTTAATTAACATGGGCAGGTCTGTAATAATAATGAATCATTTCTACTGGCTTTTTATAAATACTGAAAATAGCTTCTAGTTATTTTAGGATCCAGGCATTCAGGGTTCAGAAACAGAGTCTCCTAGTCCTTGAAATTAGTCAAGTGTCTTTTTTTTTTTGTACTCCCTTAGGTCCTTCTGCAGGCCCTTTCCATCACACTTTTCACATTGTGTTGTAATTTTCTTTATATACCTACAAAGCTAACTTGATCACTTAGCCACCATTCCTAATTCCATAAGCATACCTACTGAGTTTCTTCCAAATATGTTCCTTCTCCAAGAATTCCAATAAATGCTATTTTCTCCATCTCATATCACCCGTATCTGTTTTGTTACATGAACATGTCTTTCAAATACTGGCATGTTATATATGCAAAGAAATGAAAATTTCTTTTCTCCAATTCCCAACTTGATGAATAGGCAGAAGCAGATGGTTCAGGCATCAGGTGAATGAAAAAAGGAGGGAAGGCAGGGGAAGACAGAAAAGGTAGGGAAAACATGTTTATCAATATATGAGCTTAGCGATACAAAGACAAGAAAGTAGGCATCCAATCATAGAGAAGAGAATCAAACCAAGGGGATGTTTATTACCTGCACTGAACCAGAGTTTAGAGACGGGAGAAAAATGACAAGAGATGTTGGTGCTGGTGGTAATAGATTGTGTTCACTGATGAGCATAGGTTCTATACTGATGAGAAGCGTAGATTCTATGCGGAAACTACAGGGAATAACTGAAGTATTTTGCAAAATATGTGCTTGTACTTTAGAAAGCACAGTGGCTCTGATGACGGCGTGACCAATGTGTAACCCTGATGTCAGCAGCATAGACCCCGTCTAGTGACACAATAAGAATGCCCTGGGATTCCCCCAAGGACAGGGTCCTCTCAGAGAGCTCTGCTAGTTCCCTGGGGAGTTTTTGTTTCCTGACTTCTCAAGTCTTTCAGGCTTCTATTCCCTTTCAATATCAACCCCAATAGATAATCCAGCTTTCTCCTTTGATTTCAAACACACAATAAAAACTTTCTTCATTTACACCAAGTCTTTGTGAGTGTTACTTGTTCAGTTGTGTCAGACCCTTTGCGACCCCATGGACTGTAGCCCGTCAGGCTCCTCTGTCCACGGGATTCTCCAGGCAAGAATACTGGAGTGGTTGCCATGCCCTTCATCAGGGGATCTTCCTCACCCAGGGATCGAACCTGTATCTCCTTTTTTTTTGCAGGTAGATTCCTTACCATCTGAGCCACCAGGGAAGCCCACACCAAGTCTTTATTTTTTTTTTTCTTATTTTGTTTTGAAGACTACACTGAAATTTTCTTCGGTAAGATGCAGAAAGGTTTACATGTCAACAACACAAAATCCCCTTGGCCATCCACTGCAGCCCACTAGAGTCTAACTGGGTTTCCGTAAGCAGTTACCTGTTTCTCTTTCCTTACTGTTTCACTGTGACTTTCTCACTCCTTTTGAGCATATTCTCAGGAGCAAGAAATTGCTTTTTCTCTATTTTGCCAGCATGCCCTCTGCTCTGATGTCAGATTCCTGTACACTTCTCTGCCTGGAGTGGTTCAGCCACCCCCAAGCAGGCATATCAAGGCATATTCCCATAAAGAGTATTTCTTCCTCAGAAGAAACTCTCACAACTGTTAGCAAATTAGATCTTTTTCATTGTGTTAAAAATCAATGAAAGCAAAGTTGCAATGAAAAAAAAAAAACGACATAGTTGATAGAGAGATATAAGGGGAAAAGAAGAAGATTGTTTTAAGAGATAGCAAGACAGAATAAACAGATCGGGCACCAGCTTGTGGCAGGAGAGACGAGGTCAAGGATGATTCTGTTTTCCTTGTTGGACAACTGGGATGACCATAAATGATAACGACAGCCACCAAGATACAAAATAGTGGATGATTATCATTAGTTGGTGTGTTCTATTTTACGTGCTGGTTGATACGTCTGTGGAACATGCAAATGAAGTTGTGTAGCAGGCCATTGGACTTGCTCATCTAGAACTTTGTAGAAAGACATTTAAATATCCCCAGAACATTGGTAGGTTTGAAGACACAAAATAAATTACATCATCCCGGACCAGTGTAATGTGGATGAAAAAGAAAAGTGACAATAACTCAGGGAGACATCCACACATAAAGAGTGGAGAGAGGAAAAGGAGTCCTTACGGAGCCTGGAGGAGCTGGCGGAATGGAGTAACGTAATAATCACGGAGAAACCAGTGTCTCGAGAGCCAACAAGGGCAAGTCTCCAGAAGGAGAAACTGGTCACAGCGTCATTGCTGTACAGAAATCAAGCAAAATGGCACCACAGTGCCCTCCTGGGTTTTCTGTTTTGTTGAAGAAACCAGTGTGAGATGCAGCAGATCTGAATTAAGCAGCTGGTTTAATTCCTATTAAGTTCTAACAATTTATTTGTCTTAACCCAGTTCTCACTTTCTTCGGGTAAATGTATTCAAAATGTTCCAGATATGACTTTCTTATTTTCACAGCTATGGAATAAGGATAATCATAGGGGTCTGAGGGGTCATACATCACTTCCATTCTTAAAAAAAAATGACAAAGCTGAGAGTCCCAAGGAAGCAAATGTAGCATTAGCCCAGCTATTATCAAGCAAGAACCATTGCCTAGTGGAAATTAGGCATATTTTTTAGTAGCTGCATTAAATCTCTCAGGTCACTGGGTCGGATATTACAGTAATTGATATAAAAGAATAAATACAGATTACTGAATGTCTAGAAAAGTATCTGTCCTAGGACAGTGGTAATTTGATTTTTTTAATCTTATTTTCTTCCTCTATACGCTATTTTCAGATAGCCCTAACAAGATCTCCTTCAATATGATCTTCCTAGCTCCCTAATGTTAATGGATATTATTCTTTAGCAGAAAAGGATAACATGAAGACGTATGTCCTACCTAAGAGAAAATACTCCATAGCAACTAGTGGGGTGGGTGCTGTGGAATGTCACCCAGATCCCCCTTCAGGCTCTTGGCACCCTTTCCACAGGCTGCCGGGACAGTTGGTTGCTGACCTCTCAGAGCTGAGACTCTGCCTGAGTCAGAGGACCTGCCTCATCCAAGTTTATGTCCCACTGACAAAGGCAACTAGTAGCCAATGGCTGGCTGATGTGAGCATGGAGCCAGAGTTGCCTTACGTCACTCACTGACTCTGGGCCACTCAAAAGACTCTAGCTGAGGGCTCTGGGCATCACAGTTCAACAGACCTGCTTCCCTCACTCCCTCATAGGCGCTGATCCCTCATAGGCGCTGATCCCAAGAGCACCGCTACTAAATTTCCTTCACACACTCGCTGTGTCTCTGCATCTGGTTTCCAGAGAACTTGACCCAAGCTAACTGATAGTACATGTTTGTTTATATACTTTAGATGAAGAAATAGTCAAATTACAATAACTATCATTTTCTAAATCTTTCAAAGGCAAAAGGACAAAGTGATTTATAATATGTATTGGTAATATTCAATCATTCACATTGTGTGTGCTAAAAGTTCAGTTCATAATTGTGTTCTCCATCATTTCTGGATAAATGCCATTTTAAGCAAAGTGGTAAAAGTCACTCAGTCATGTCAGACTCTTTGCAACCCCATGGACTGTAGCCCACCAGGCTCCTCTCTCCATGGGATTCTCCAGGCAAGAATACTGGAGTGGATTGCCATTTCCTTCTCCAGGGGATCTTCCCAACCCAGGGATCAAACCTGGGTCTCACCGCACTGCAGGCAGATGCTTTAACCTCTGAGCCACCAGTGAAACCCTAGTGGTGTTCATCTCTTAATCTAACCACTTCCCTTCCCTTCCTCTTAAAAATTTCAGGAAGTCTGTTGTGTTTTGGTTTTTGATGGTGTCATTATTGACAATTGCGAAATGTGCTTTCATTAACTTTGATTTCTACTGTCTTTGTTCTCAAATGTTTGCTATTCACAGTTACTTAACCTTTTATATCAATCTATAATCTTCATGGATTGCATTAGCTTACAGGAATATCTATTACGTTTCTTAAAATACTCTGTGATTTTGTTTCTTCACCTCAATTACTTGCTTCTTTTGAAAACATATCCCTTGACACTTCTGTCATTTATTAAAGGAGCAGGGTGCCCTTTACATTAATCGTTCCTTTTATATTTTAAAGTTCATTTTACTAGTTAGCAGTTAGAATGAGACTTTAATGGTGTTAATTAGAGAAACTAGAGGTGCCTTAATTGTGTGTGGTCAATCATTCTACGCCCATGAATTCCTCCATGAAAACAAACATTCAATGAATTAAAATAGTATATAAGACACTATTCCAAATCAAAGACAGCAGCAGAGCGTTTGACCTAAACTAAAAGCCTCATCAGGAGGCTACCTAGGCTCCTATTATCCTCTAATTGGTTAAGTGGTACAGGATTCTAAAAAGTAACAAGTGAATTTTATAAAGGCCAGAAAAAAGGAGAAAAACAGCTGACCTCATGCATCTGGTTATCTGATGGAGGCTGCAGCAGAAACAACTCACGGGTAAATAAATGCACAGCCTTCCACACACAGTGAGTCAGTATTCCCAACAATTTAACCAATAAATACATCAGAATGTTCTTCTGTGCAGGGTAAGCAGAGGAGGCAGCCCAGGAAAAAATGTCCCCCTACTCCACAATATGCACACACACAGAGGCATGCTAACGCAGAGGACCTTTTCCATCCTAAGTTTCTGTTTCTGCTAACTTTCCCTGCTTTAAAAAAAACTAAGCTAGCCAACAGAAAGAAGCATCTCCATTACACATTTCAGTAACGGTTGCAAACTCTGATGTTGCCTGCTCTGAAAATTATAGTTCTTTTCTAAATTCAGATAGGATCCACACTATTCATCAGGCCGTTATAATCCTGAAATATTATATCATGTTTGTAAATAGCTGTCACCTGGTTACCATGGCTGTAGTCCCCACAGGCTTCCCACTCCATTCTCACCCAGACACTCACCTCTCCACCGGCCATTGACTAAAGGGACAATGTTTCACGCTGCAAGGGACCCCAGAACCCTGCTCAAGCACCATAGCTGGTGGCCACTCCTGGTCACTGCCGAAGATAAACTGGCTGTTAGATACTTTTGCTATCAGTCCTACTACACAACGCAGACATCAGAGGAATGACTTAATTTGCGGTTTTGTGAAGATGAAAAAAAGAGCTGCTTGAGAATGACCATTATAACAATAATGTTTTCTCTGTGTCCTACACTGTTCTAAGAGCTTTGCACGCACAGTGTACTAATGAGGTGTCCCGGTTAGCCATATTTTACAGCCAAAGAAACCAAGACTTGGGGCTGAAAAGTGTTGCTGAGGAAAGCACACTGTTATCAACTGGAAGGAGTACATACAATGTGCTATGCAGTGGATTCCGACAAGAATTTCCCATGTCTCCTTGCCTGTGTGATGAAGGGAACAGAATCAGTTCCACTGGTCCCTTCACAGAGTCTGCCTCTTGTTCACATCCCACGTGATCCAATCAGCACTGAGATTCCAGCTTCTTGCTTCTAGTCCTCCTTATTCATCCCCAGTCTTCCTCTTTACCTGGACACTCAGCACTAGTCTTTAAGCTCTCCTGGTTTATTTGTGCTCTTCTCTAATGTGTTTTATGCATATGCTCTTATTTTCCCCACTTTCAAATAACTTCTCTTGAAACCACTTCTTTTGCCAGCTTCTGCCCTTGCTTTGTAGCAAAATGTATCCAAAAAATTATTTGCATTCCTTGTCTACAATCCCTCTTCTGCTCCCCTCTTCTAAATTCACGTGAGCAGGATCTCTCTCACCAGTGCTCTGAAACTGCTCTTGTAAAGGTCCCTGGTTGCAATCACATTGACAAATCCAGTGATCAATTCTCAGTCCACACCTAACTGAACACACAGCAGTGTTTGATACATGGAATCACTATAGTATCCATAACACTGCATAGCCATGGCTTCCGTTGTAATTTCCAGGATTCCACGTTTCCCTGACTCTCCTCGCACCTCACTTGTTGCTCATTCTCATCTCCTGTGACGGTGCCTCTTTGTCTCTCAAACTTCCTAATGTTGGTGCGATCCCAGATCCCAGTCCTCAGTCCTCCTCACTTCTCTGTCTCTACTCAGCCCCTTTAGGGACTGTGATCTTAAGTACTACTTACATTCCAACAGCTTCGAACTTACACGTCCAAGCTCAGATTTCCCTCCCAGACTCTGTCTTCATATAGCCCATAGACTATATAACAACTTCCTTTGCATATTAAAAGAACATCTTCCACCTAACGTGTCCAAAACTCTACCAGGATCTTCCTTCCCCAAACCACTGGGTCCGTGGTCTTCTCATACTAATTCACGGTCATTCCATCTCTCCCGGTTTCAGGTCAACACCTCAGAGCTATCCTTGTTGTTCTGGGTTTTTTTTTTTTTTCCCTCTCACAAAGAGCAAAGCCAGCAAGGAAATCCTGTCCGCACCATCTTGAACATATATCCAGGTTCTGCCCACTTCTCCCCAGCTTTACTGCCACTACCCTGCTCTCATGCACACTCGTCTCTCTCAGAGGCAACTGCAACAGATGCCTAATTCATCTCCCTGTTTCCATCTTTGCCTCTCTTTTGTCTGAGCTTAATGCAGCAGTCACAGTCATTTATAAAACACATAAAAGTTTAGTTATATAATTCAAAACACTACAGCAAATTCTCACGCACTGGGTCATCAAAGTCCAACCTCTATAGCTGCCCACAGGACACTGAAGGGTTTGACCTCACTGTTCCCTTTCTACCGCTCTTCCTACTTTGCTATCCCCCACTCTCATCCCATTCCAGCCTCCTTGTCCTTAGAAATACCTAGCGTATCCTTTTGGCTTGGAACACTCTTTCCCCAGATATCCATAGAGCCAATTCCCTCTGCTTTCAAAACTGCGCTCATGTCACTTGTTCAACGAGACTTACCCTGACCATCCTATTTAAGATCGAAAAATCCCCTCAGTATTCCTGATCTCACTTACCCTACCACAAGTTGTTTTTTTTTTATAGCACTTTATATTCTTTGAATATCCTTTATAAACTGTCTCATATATTATGTGTCTCCCCTCATTATAACACAAATTCCATGAGAAGGGGGCTCTGTTTACTTTAATTCAATGATACATTCCAAGTACATGAACTAGAGCCTGGCACACGACAGATGCTCAGCAAAAATCTGTTGCATGAATGGCTTTGGTAGCGCTGGCTCTCTAACCTGAGCACTCTCTTCCTTGTTCTGTCTTTTTAAGTGGCTGACAGCTTCCCAGAGATCATCAGGTTTTTGTGTATTCTACCAAAGATGGGATTTTCTGTTGTTGTTGCCATTGTTATTGAGACAATTTTCATATGACCGAAAATTAACCATTCTAAAGTAAACAATTCGGGGACTCCCCTGGCAGTCCAGTGGTTAGGACTTCATGCTTCCACTACAGGGGGCACAGGTTCAATCCCTGGTCAGGGAACTAAGATCCCACATGCCCCATATCCTGACCAAAAAAATAAAAATACAAACAACTTAGTTTTTTTTTTTTAAGTGAATAATTCAGTAGCATTTAGTACATTCACAACGTTGTATAAACATTACCCCTATGAAGTTCCAAAATATTATCATCACCCCCAAAAGAAAAACCATTTCCATTAAGGACACACTTGGAGAAGGCAATGGCACCCCACTCCAGTACTCTTGCCTGGAAAATCCCATGGACGGAGGAGCCTGGTAGGCCGCAGTCTATGGGGTCGAGAAGAGTCAGACACAACCGAGCGACTTCACTTTCACTTTTCACTTTCATGCATTGGAGAAGGAAATGGCAACCCACTCCAGTGTTCTTGTCTGGAGAATCCCAGGGATGGGGAGTCTGGTGGGCTGCCGTCTATGGGGTCACACAGAGTCCGACACGACTGAAGTGACTTAGCAGTAGCAAGGACACACTTCGTACTCCCCTGATTCCCAACCCCTGGTAATCACCAATCTGTTCAATCCCTGGGTCGAGAAGATCCCCTGGAGAAGGAAATGGCAAACCACTCCAGTATTCTTGCCCGGGAAATCCCATGGACAGAGGAGCCTGGCAATATACAGAACCATGTGGTTGCAAAGAGCTGGACACAACTGAGCTCATGTGCACATATGTATGTATGTGTATATATATGTACATACACATGGGCTGTGCTGCTCTCCATTGCTTTGCACAGGCTTTGTCTAGTCGCAGCAAGCAGGGACTGCTCTTCATCGTGGAGCTCTGGCTTCCCACTGCACAGGTTCTCTTGTTGTGGGTCATGGGCCCATGAGATTGGTAGCTGCTACCAACAGGCTCTAGAGGAAGGGTTTCAGTAGTTACGGCACACGGGCTTAGTTGCCTGGGGCTTCTGGAATCTTTCTAGCTCAGTTCAGTTCAGTCGCTCAGTCATATCCGACTCACAGTAACCCCATGAGCCGCAGCACGCCAGGCCTCCCTGTCCATCACCAACTCCCGGAGTTCACCCAAACCCATGTCTTTGAGTCGGTGATGCCATCCAACCATTTCATCCTCTGTCATCTCCTTCTCCTCCTGCCCTCAATCTTTCCCAGCATCAGGGTCTTTTCAAATGAGTCAGCTCTTTGCATCAGGTGGTCAAATATTGGAATTTCAGCTTCAGCATCAGTCCTTCCAATGAATACCCAAGATTGATCTCCTTTAGGATGGACTGGTTGGATCTCCTTGCAGTCCAAGGGACTCTCAAGAGTCTTCTTCAACACCACAGTACACAAGCATCAATTTGGCACTCAGCTTTCTTTATAATCCAACTCTCACATCCATACACGACCACAGGAAAAACCATAGCCTTGACTAGACTGACCTTTGTCGGCAAAGTAATGTCTCTGCTTTTGAATATGCAGTCTAGGTTGGTCCTAACTTTCCTTCCAAGGAGTAAGCGTCTTTTAATTTCATGGCTGCAATCATCATCTGCAGTGATTTTGGAGCCCAGAAAAATAAAGTCAGCCACTGTTTCCCCATCTATTTGCCATGAACTGATGGGACCAGATGCCATGATCTTCATTTTCTGAATGTTGAGCTTTAAGCCAACTTTTTCACTCTCCTCTTTCACTTTCATCAAGAGGCTCTTTAGTTCCTCTTCACTTTCTGCCATAAGGGTTGTGCCATCTGTATATCTGAGGTTATTGATATTTCTCCGGACAATCTTGATTCCAGCTTGTGTTTCTTCCAGCCCAGCGTTTCTCATGATGTACTCTGCATAGAAGTTAAATAAGCAGGGTGACAGTATACAGCCTTGACGTACTCTTTTTCCTATTTGGAATCAGTCTGATGTTCCATGTCCAGTTCTAACTGTTGCTTCCTGACCTGCATACAGGTTTCTCAAGAGGCAGGTCAAGTGGTCTTGTGTGCCCATCTCTTTCAGAATTTTCCACAGTTTATTGTGATCCACATAGTCAAAGGCTTTGGCATAGTCAAAAAAGCAGAAATAGATGTTTTTCTGGAACTCTCTTGCTTTTTTGATGATCCAGGGGATGTTGGCAATTTGATCTCTGGTTCCTCTGCCTTTTCTAAAACCAGCTTGAATATCTGGAAGTCCACGATTCATGTATTGCTGAAGCCTCGCTTGGAGAATTTTGAGCATTACTTTACTAGCATGTGAGATGAGTGCAATTGTGCGGTAGTTTGAGCATTCTTTGGCATTGCCTTTTTTGGGATTGGAATGAAAACTGACCTTTTCCAGTCCTGTGGCCACTGCTGAGTTTTCCAAACTTGCTGGCATATTGAGTGCAGTACTTTCATAGCATCATCTTCCAGGATTTAAAAGAGCTCAACTGGAATTCCATCACCTCCACTAGCTTTGTTCATAGTGATGCTTCCTAAGGCCCACTTGACTTCACCCCCAAGATGTCTGGCTCCAGGTGAGTGATCACACCATCATGGTTTTCTGGCTCATTAAGATCTTTCTTTGTATAGTGCTTCTGTGTATTCTTGCCACCTCTTCTTAATACCTTTGGCTTCTGTTAGGTCCATACCATTTCTGTCCTTTATTGAGCCCATCTTTGCATGAAATGTTCCCTTGGTATCTCTAGTTTTCTTGAGAAGATCTCTAGTCTTTCCCATTCTACTGTTTTCCTCTGTTTCTTTGCAGTGATCACCTAGGAAGGTTTTCTTATATATCCTTGCTATTCTTTGTAAGTCTTACCACTGAGCATTGCTTCTCAGCCCCACTGTTCTTTTCCTTGTGGAGCAAGCTTCCCTGTCATGAAGCTCCTGGGCTCTGTCCACCCCTGGCTCACTCTCTCCCGTTATCTGTAAGCAGATTTAGAAGTGATAAGCTGGCATAATTATCACTTCCCCTCCCTGTTATTCTTGGCTGGTCTGCCCTTGGTGAACACATGTCCTCCAGTGGCCTAAGGGGCCTTGCAACTAAGTGCATAGATTTCCTCAACTCTCAAATATAATCTCATATCTGTAATACAGTTGACGTTTTTATTTTCATATGCATTTCCCATTCATTCATTTATTCCTTCACCCATTCAACAAGCAATTATTAAGTGCCTATTATAAACCAAGTACTATCGAACAAGGAGCTTCCCCAGTGGCTCACTGGTAAAGAATCTGCCTGCAATGCAGGAGACATGGAGATGCAGGTTCTGTCCCTGGATCAGAAAATGCTCTGGAGAGGAAATGGCATCCTACTCAAGTATTCTTGCCTGCAAAATCCCATGGATAGAGGCCCTGGCAGGCTACAGTTCATGGGGGTCACAAAAGAGTTGGACATGGCTGGGCAACTAAACAACCACTATCTATCATGAAGATTCAGCCATGAACAAAACAGACAAAAAAATATCCTGTGTCCATTGATCTATGTTGCTATCTTTAAGGCTGGAAGAGATAAGCAAGGTAAATGAGTAAAATTATATTGGTCAAAAACTTGAGCAAAGAATACAGAGGAGCTGCTTATTGGCCTGGTTATAGCCCAAGAAAGAACAATGTTGTAGGTTCTTCAGTCTCCCAACTCAAAAAGAGTATTATCATATTCTCCTGTCTGCATCTTTGATTGCAAGCCATAGAAAGGAACATAGAACTCTCTTATGCATAGATGAGATTAATAAAACCATAGAGGGGTTCACAAAGTATAGAAGCAGGCTTGATATGTAAACAGGAGCCAAGAAAGCTCTGGAAGCCAACCGCAGAGTGTGATCTCTGACCGCTCATTTCTGAAGTCATTGCTAAAGGCCTCACAGCTCCTCAGCTGCTTCTCAAGGAACAGGTTCCCAGACAGGAGCATCCTAATGGTGGAGCTGAAACCAGGCGCACGTGCTCTAGCTGTCAGAGACAGGGGAGGGACTGACTGGCCTTTTTCAATTTCCATCGCGAAAGGGATGAATGGTTCTGCTTCCCACTTAGGCTCACCTAATGAGATCATTCAAAAATCAAACTGGTTCGGTGTTGTGCTGCAGGGCCGGCCAAAAGACATATATCCATTTCATTATACTGGGCTTCCCAGGTGGCGCCAGCAGTAAAGAACCTACCTGACAATGCAGGAGACATAAGAGATGCCAAGTTCAATCCTTGGGTGGGGAAGATCCCCTGGAGGAGGGCATGGCAACCACTCCACTTTTGCCTGGAAAATCCTATGGACAGAGGATCCTGGCGGGCTACAGACTACAGGTTCACACAGAGTTGGGCATGACTGAAGAAACTTAGCACTTGGTATATTAACACCATGTTATTTCATGTACCTTAAGTCCAGTTAATCATAGTTTTCTGCTTCCCTTTTTATAAGATATGCTTTCAGCCTAATTTTTTTTTCTTTTAATCTTATGACCAGAAATTGGGAAGAAAAAACATCATTTTAAAACTGCAAATACTTCTGTCTCCTGACAGATGGAGAATCATATTAACCACTGAGGCAAACTGCCCCTTCATTTTCTGAAAAAAGAAAATAAAAAAAAGAAAAAAACATCTATTGCACAACAGAGCATCCATCCTGAGTACAGATGTTTCTAGCAGAGCTATGTCTCTGAAGATGTAGCTGGCTGTTGAGATGAATGTTGCTAGTTTTCTATAAGATCAGAAACTGCCCTATGTCTTTGTCGTTTGTTTTTGCAGCGATGTGTGTGTGTACACACGTGTGTACCTGAGTTCAAGCGCTTTCTCAGAGGCAATTTGGGAGAAAAGCTGCTAAAAACTGAAGAAATATGATATTTGCTGTGCACAGACAAGAAACAGCAAAGAAACCGGAACTATAAGGCTCAAAAGGGAACAACATAGACTTGGGAAAATAGACTTCTTTTGAACAGTGTTTGGAGGTGATCTTTTGCCAGGTCTCAGGACAAGACGGTGAGTTGTGAGTAGGCTCCCCTGTGGAGAGCAAATGTCCCGCTAGCCCCAGTTCAGCCACCGCTTCATTCTGCTGCAGCTACTACAACAGCTGCGTGCACTTCTCTACCCAGGAGCCCGACCTGACAGCTCCGGCTGCCTCTGCTCACTGGCTCCTGACACAGTGCCTGACGGGAGGGCAGCTGCGCAGTGCACACTGGGTAATCTGCCCACCCTCTAACTGCAAGGCAGTCTGAGCCAGCCAGTGGGCCGCATCAGAAGGAGAGAGGTCTCCGGTCTCCTGCCAAGGTGGGGGATCCCCACACGTTGGAAAGAGTTTGAATAGATAAACAGTGACAAATGACCACCACACTTTCTAATGTTTACATACGGTGTTGTATTTAGAACACAATCAAATGTTAATTAGTTTGGCCACTGTTACCTTCATTTTCTACCTCGGAATCATGACATAACAACAGTATGATGGCCAGAAATTTAAATTTTCTGGCATTAAAAATTCTTTTCAGTTCGTTAATTCAAGCAATCCAATAAGTACCTATTAAGTGCCAAATCTCAATTTGTGGTATTTAGTAATAATTCGGAGTTGTTTGAGATGAGAAGCAATGTAGAACGCTTTACATAAACATTTTATTAAACATTCGGAAATTACTCAAATTTTAAAATATCTTAGAAAAAGCAAATCTTAGAAGTGTACTCTCTCCCTAAATTTTTCTGTATTTGCCTTCTTTTCCAATTTTCTCTCATATCTCTGATACTTCTTCATCTTAGATTCTTACAGAATTGTATCTAAAATATTACAAATTTACAAATGAAGGCAGTAGGGACATAATAAATGATATTGGGGTGTTTTTTTGATAAAGCACTCTAGAGACACAGAAATATCTCCCCTGAATCTCAAAACACACTTTCAAACATCATATGATAAACTCATACTATGTGACAGAAAACACAGTCTGGTTTTGAGACAGACTTGTTAATAGTTACACAAAAAATAAAACACATTTTACCTTTCACAATTAAATAATTAACCTACTTTTAAGTAAAGTTTACTTATGAAAGAAAGTAAAATGTATTTTCACTTCCTTCAGTATGAAAAACTGTCCCAGAATCACTTGTTTAATCATATTTCTCTTCCTCCTTGATCTATAATACAAGCATCACTGAACATCTAGCTGAAATTGAGCCAGGGCTCTCTACTGTGCCCACTGTACTATCACCATCCCTGCATTAATGCCAGGCTCTCCAAGCACAGTGAACTGCCCCAGAGAAGTCTTCTCTGGAGGAGGTTTAATGGGCTCAGGCACTTGGCTCCTGTCATGTAGGCAAGAGATGATCCCAAAGAGATCCCCAGAGGATGGGCCTGTGTCAGGGTCTCTCAGTTCTGAAACTGGGCCCATCTAGAACCAACGATAAATTCCTGCCTGTGTCGTGCTTCCTTCCTGTTATTCCCAGATCTCCGTTAAAAAGTATAAAAATTTTATACCCCTGACTCATCTTTCACCCAGGGAAAGCAGAGAAGGCACAAGGAGGTAACGGGATGAGAACAGTACCGGGATGCGCAGCTGTCGGGAGGCAGTGTTCCATCAGGATTTTCACATTTCTGCGCTCAGGACCTTCTGAGCGAACAGCACTGACACCAGTGTAGAAGGAAACTGAAGAGCAACTAAAGATACGGACATCTGGAGAGAATGAAGAGTCATCACCTGGGAAGCATTTGTTCACACTGCAGAGTGAGGATTTGTTCGCATTACAAAACAAAAACCAGTTTCTTTCTTGTGCTTTCTTTCCCTCCCCCTACCCATCTCCTTCTTCCCCAGTTCCCCTTGAAGCTCCCAGAGGGCACGATGTGCAGTTGTGCCTGCAACTCTTATATAAATTCCAAGTTTCATAATGTGGGGATTCCTCACCTACAGTGCAAACCTCTGCATGGGTGGGTACATACAGCACTCACCATGCATTCACCCCCTGGAGAATTAGGGCTCAGGGAACTGATGGAAGCTGCTCTATGAGAAGGGTCCACTCTCTGATCTTGAGATGTTATGTTTATATATAGAAAGATATAGATTATACACACACACACACACACACAAACACACACACGAATAAGGGTCTGGAGACAGACATACGAGGACAGAGACAGAAAACTATGGCAGGCCAACTTGTTAGCTTGCAAGTGCAGTAACACTGCAGACTTTTCACAGCTCAGACTTAACCACTGCTACAATCCAAGTAAAATTTATTTGGAGATCACCGAAAGTGATCTTGAAATGATACACAGTGGCCCACGGGCAGCATGGAGACAAGAAACCTCAGTCTGTGAGAAGAATCCAGGACAGATTTGATCTCAAAGCTTCTAATAACTCTGGAGCAAGAAAACCAGTATTACAGATTGAATGGTTTTTATATAGATTGAATTTTATATAAAGTAAATTTATATAATGTAAGGGGGTTAGGAGATGAGGTTGGAAAAGTAGGCTGGACTATGACCAAAAGTACTAATATCACATTGAAGAATTTGGACTTCATTCTATAGGTAGTCAATAATTTTAAGCAATGGTAAGATCTGTGGATTTTTTAATTTTGTTTTTGTTTTAAGATCACTCTGACAACAATGTGCCTAGTATAAATTATAAGAAGCGACTGGCAAGAGGGAGAAAATACAGAGACTGTTATATTAGTCTAGGTAACAGATGAGGAAGTCTACAGATTCTAGCCCTGTCTCTCTTAAAAGGATGTTACAATTAGAACTAGCTTCTGTGGTGATTGGAAATGCATTCGTCCCTGACTCCAGAATTTGGATTATAACAAAGAAACTTCTTCTGCTCATACAAATTGAATATCTAATCAGTCTCCACTACATATGCCCTGGCTACACTGCTTCTTATAACTAGATGTTCAGCAGATTCTTAAGCCACATCTTGCCTTGAGGTCTTCATACGCTTCTCTTATTCTGCAGCCCTTACAGAACATCAACTGGGAATACCTACTTTCTTCCCTTGTGCCATTCTTTCATCCTCTGTCTTCTGATCATCTACCTCCAACTTCTCAATTTCTTCCTGTCTTTCCAGCCCTGAAAATGAAAGTGTTAGTTGCTCAGTTGTGACCGACTCTTGGTGACCACATGGACTGTAGCCTGCCAGGCTCCTCTGTCCACGGACTTCTCCAGGCAAGAATACTGGAGTGGGTTGCCATGCACTTCTCCAAGGGATCTTCCCAACCCCAGGACTGAACCTGGGTCTCCCACATTGCAGGCAGATTCTTTACTGTCTGAGCTTCCAGGGGCATCCCTGAAGGCTCCCATTTGTAACTGATAGCTGACAGTGATGATGCCCCTCCCTAAACAAGGAAACAATACCCAGGGCTTCAGATACCTTACTTCCATGTGTCTGCAGTCCTAGGACCTGCTGTTGTTGACCTTGCAGTCCTTCTCCAGCAAGTTGTGTACAATTTGAGCCCATACATTCACTGTCTCCTGACTTATCCCTCTGGTGCCAATTCAAGGTCCAGTAGATTTTACATTTATTAATGGATCTTCCTTCTTCTTCTCACTACTAATGTCTCTGTGTCTTTATCCCTGGAAGCATTTGGCCCTTAGAAAGAAGATAAACTTAAACTTGCAGTAAACTAGCAAAATAGAAATTTAAAAAATATTATCTTCACTTTATAGGTAGAAACTCTAGGTTGCAGAGACATGAATTGACTCACTTCAGAGTCACCCAGTTAGTGGGTGTCAGTGCTGGGACAAATAACCTGACTCCTTTACCCATCACTTGCCACTATTTCTAGGATAACGTCCTACCCAGTTAGAAACATTTTTGAAACCAACGGCTTTCATTCATACCCAAGGACTTAACTAAAACTCAAAGCAAAAGAAAAAAAAAAAGGAAAAGCTTAGAATAGTGCTTATAATATTATGATTCGAACTGCCTTTCTTTTAAAAAAAAACAAAAACAAAAAAACAAAAGCATAACACTTTTTCAGAACATTTGGACTATTTCAGACAGAAACCAGTGGATGTAAAATAATAGAGTTCAAGAAAAATCCTTTTAAAATGATTTCCAACAGTCCAGATAATAGTGGGAAAGGGTTTAATGAGCATAGTCAAAATAACAATTTTCATCACACTATACATACACAACTGAGGAAAAAGGAAGTCTAAAAAATACTGTTGTCATGTCATTATATGATTGCATAATTTTCCCCCAAGAAATATAAAGACTTGAGCCAATAGTTTAAGACATAGGTGAATCAGCAATAGATTAGATAACTTGATGTTTCTTCCAAAAGCATTAAGTATTATAGAAATTCCAACAACAAAAAAATGCCCTTGAATTTTCATTAAAGCTTTTATTTCCCATGATCTCAACAAATAAAAAGAGATGACTTGGTTTCTGTGCCTGCCATAGACATTTTTCAGTAAGGTTTACAAACTAAACATTTTGTTTTAAATATTTTATATGTATTAAAACAAGAAACAGAACAGAGAACATTCATTATTCCTCTAAGGTATAACTTTAATATTCAATGAATATATAAATTCTATATGGTTCATGATATTAATTAACTCCATATATCCTGAATACAAGAACTGTCAAGTGTGATCAGAGTATTTTTTTTCTTTTCAGCTTACCTGAGAGATATAATTAAATATAAAATTGTGTAAGTTTATCGTATACAATGCGATGATTTGGTATACTTACATATTATGAAGTGTTTACCACAATAAGTTTAGTTAATACATCTATTACCTCTCACCTCACAGAGGACCTTTTGTGGTTNCTTTTTTTTTTTTTTTTTTTTTTTTGCCTTGAGATCTTTTAAGATGTACTCTCTCAGAAACTTTCAAGTATGCAATACAGTGTGGTTAACTATAGTCATCACGTTGTACATTACAAGATGAATAACATGTATTCATCTTATACATGGAAGTTTATACCCTTTGATCACCTTCACCCATTTCTCCCAGCAGCCCTGGAAACAACCAATGTACTCCACTTCCACATCCTCCTTACTTAAAGTTGTTGTTCAGTCACTCAGCCGCATCTGACTCTTTGTGACCCCATGGACTGCAGCACCTCAGGATTCCCTGTCCTTTACCATCTCCCAGAGCTTGCTCAAACTCATGTCCATTGAGTCGGTGATGCCATCCAACCATCTCATCCTCTGTTGTCCACTTCTCCTCCGGCCTTCAGTCTTTCCCAGCATCAGGGTCTTTTCAAATGAGTCAGTTCTTCTCATGGCCAAAGTATTGGAGCTTTGGCTTCAGTATCAGTCCTTCCAGTGAATATTCAGGGTTGATTTCCTTTAGGATTGACTGGCTGGATCTCCTTGCAGTCCAAGGGACTCTCAAGAGTCTTCTCTAGCACCATACCTTTGACTATATGGACTTTTTTTTGGCAAAGTGATGTCTCTGCATTTTAATACTCTGTCTAGATTTGTTATAGCTTTTCTTCCAAGGAGCAAGCGTCTTTTAATTTCATGGCTGCCGTCACCATCTGCAGTGATTTTGAGTCCAAGAAAATAAAGTCTGCCACTGTTTCCATTGTTTCTTGTCTATTTGCTATGAAGTGATGAGGAGACCATTTAAGTAAGTGGTCTCTTCCTCCAGTCTTTACAGATTCACTGCAGCATGGAAAAACATTCACTAGTTAGCTCAGGGTGGAGTCCTGGCTGGGTCAATAGGCAGAGTCCATGGGCAGGCAGGGCTTGCTCTCAGGGTCTCTAGTTGGTCAAGACCACTGCCCATGCTCTCAGGTCAAGGAGAAGCAGCGGACGCCTCTGGCTAAGCTCAGTGGCTGAGTGAGCCTGCCGGCTGGCTTCTTTGTTCCAGCGAGGCCATGGTGTGGGCTTTGTGCCCAGGAGCGGCTTCTGGTGGTGCTTCACAGTCAGGTCAGGCCACTGGCTAGGCTCTGGTCAGTGGAGCTGCAGGCTAAGCAACCTGGCAGGGCAGTGCCACTAGTCAGATTCTGCCATTTGGCATGGCTGTGGGCTGGGTTGAACAACTGTTCCTGGTCTGGCGGGGCCCCAGGCTGTGCAAAACTGGATGGTGCCACTTGTAAGACTCCATATTCAGTGGGGTGCGTGCAGAGCTTTGTGGCTTGGGGGCACTCAGCCTGTGGTCTGTGATGGGGTGAGGCCATGGGCAGTGCTACAGGGTCTGGTGGGGCCACAGCTGGGGCTCTGAACCTGAATAGCCCACTGGCTGTGCAGCTGTGCAGCTGTGCTGGGCAAGGTTGCTGGTCGGGCACTCTGACTGGGCATGACCTCCAGCTGTACTCCACAGCTGGATGGAGCTGAAGCCTGTGCTCTGCAGCAGGGCAGGGTCACTATTCAGGCTCCCAGGTACCACGAGGTTACGTTTTGTGACTGGGCAGGGCCACTGGCTGGTCTCCTTGCCTGGGCAAGGCCACAGGCTACATTCAACAATTGAGTAGGGCTGCAGGGCTGGGCTGTAGGCCACTCGGGTCATTACTGAGGGTCCCTGGTTATACAGAGTCGCAGGCTATGCTCAGTGGTTGGGCAGGGCTGCTGGCTTGGTTCCTGGGGCTGCCGAATGGGTCTTGCAGCTTTCACCAGGCTTCCTGATTGAGTGGGACGAGAGGCTTTGCTCAGCATTGACTGGGGCTGCATATTTGTCTCTCTGCCCAAGTGGATTCATCAAACAAGCTCCACAGTGGTAGGGCTTATTGTCCAGGGATCCAAATCGGGCACAGTTTCCATTTCTTGGCTAAATGGGTCCACTGACTTGACTCTTCTCATATGATTCGTATGGGAGGGTCAAATGAGCTGAGATCTCTGCTAGAGGTCTACTGCAAGTAGGAATATCTGAACAATATCTGAAGCCCAGTTGCTGTAAACCCTGTCTGCTTTGTGTCTATCTGATTGATCCCCAATGTTTCTCCTGGATGATCACCATGAAGTGAAATTTAAGGAGACCTCTTGTGAAGGGTCCTGCAATGCTGAGAAAGCTAGATGTCCACTTTGCACTCCAACTGCAGAAATCACAGGTCAAGGGGTGGGGATCGGGTGCCATATTGTTGAAGTGCTATGCCAGCCTGGGAGCAATGGGAGCAAAGAGGTCAAAGCAAAACTTCTTGTCAAACCCGTCTAATCCAATTCTCCTCACCTCTGTGGACCAGTGAGTGCTTCAGCCTCACCCTGGGTTCTGGGATTTTCACAATGGTGTCTTCTCTATATAGAGTTCCTAGCTGGTCTTCTTATGAGAGTCTTTAGAGTATTTTACATTTAAGAGTATATTTGAATATTTAAGTTTGCTCTCATTCTTCTACCCCACATAACCCATACCCCGTAATCCACTGGATTATGCAAAACTCTGAATCCTTATGTTTCAAGAAACTGAAGGTCAGCCTGGCTTTGAATGGTGGTGCTTTCCATAGTTATTGCTTTTCTTATGCTATACTTGAAGCCACTATCAAGTATCTGTTAAATACTGCTTCTTAGGAAAAGCTAAAGAAGTGCCTCTCCCAGACCTTGTCTACAGGGATAAATCCTCTAGCGTCCATGAGCCACTCCCAGCGGTGGCCCCTTATCTGTTGAGGAGCTTTGAAAATCTCCATCATCCACAGAATCTATTACCCATCAACACAGCCTGTCTCAGTGAATCCCTGCTGAGAAGACTCTCTTCTTCTTCCAAGCATCAGCCTCTCTCCCCTCATTCTCTTCTTCTCTTAACAACTTCACTGCATCCCTTGTTGAGCCTGACTTCCCCAACAAAGGCTACCTGGCTAAACCTGAAGGTGATACAAAAGGGAAAAGAAGGAGCCCTTGATCAATGATTCTCAAAACACACTCTGGATAAGTATAGCTTGAAATACCTTTAAATGTATACATCTTAGTCAGTCAGTTTTGAGTAGATCCCAGAAATTTATAGGAAGGGCCTTGAATAAGTTGGAAACAGGTGGTTCAAGGACCACACTTGGAAAAATATTGGCCTAGGTCCTACAGTGAGCTTCCCTGGTGGCTCAGATGGTAAAGAATCTGCCTGTCATGCAGGAGACCTGGGTTCGATCCCTGGGTTGGGAAGATGCCCTGGAGGAGGGCATGGCAACCCATTCCAGTATTCTTGACTGGAGAATCCCATAGACAGAGGAGCCTGGGGGGCTACAGTCTATGGGGTCACAAACAGCTGGACATGATTAAGTGACTAAGAACAAACAAGAACAAGGTCCTACAATACAAACGCTTGGCTAATCCTCCAGAAGGGCTAGGAATGGAAAAGTGCCTCTCAGCCTTTTATTCTGAACCTACAGTCAGCCTTCAGTGTGGCAAGTAGCAGTTATTTCTCAAATCTGGTTGTCTAACTTAATGTGCTTCGCAATCTTTTTCTAAAATATAAATATTCTGGATGTCAGAATGAGAATCTGTCCATATGAACTGACAACTGCTAATAGATCAAATCATTTAGTGTGCAAGAAGCAAAAACTGTATTAACATGATATATATTCAAATAATTTACATGTCTATATAAAGCACAAGCTGGAATCAAGATTGCCAGGAGAAATATCAATAACCTCAGATATGCAGATGGCACCACCCTTATGGCAGAAAGTGAAGAGGAACTAAAGAGCCTCTTGATGAAAGTGAAAGAGGAGAGTGAAAAAGTTGACTTAAAACTCAACATTCAGAAAACTAAGATCATGGCATCTGGTCCCATCACTTCATGGCAAATAGATGGGGAAACAATGGAAACAGTGACAGACTTCATTTTGGGGGGCTCCAAAATCACCACAGATGGTAACTGCAGCCATGAAATTAAAACACACTTGCTCCTTGGAAGAAAAGTTATGACCAACCTAGACAGCATATTCAAAAGCAACAATATTACTTTGCCAACAAAGATCCGTCTAGTCAAAGCTATGGTTTTTCCAGTAGTCATGTATAGATGTCAGAGTTGGACTATAAAGAGAGCTGAGCACTGAATAATTGATGCTTTTGAACTGTGGTGTTGGAGAATACTCTTGAGAGTCCCTTGGACTGCAAGGAGATCCAACTAGTCCATCCTACAGGAGATAAATCCCGAGTTTTCATTGGAAGGACTGATTCTGAAGCTGAAACTCCAATACTTTGGCCACCTGATGGGAAGAACTGACTCATTTGAAAAGACCCTGATGCTGGGAAAGATGGAAGGCAGGAGGAGAAGTGGACAACAGAGGATGAGATGGTTGGATAGCATCACCGACTCCATGGACATGAGTTTGAGCAGGCTCCGAGAGTTGGTGATGGACAGGAAAGCCTGGTGTGCTGCAGTCCACTTGGTTGCAAACAGTCAGACACGACTGAGCGACTGAACTGAGCTGAACTGAATAAATTGCCTAGTTGCTAAATCGTGTCCGATTCTTTTGTGACCCCATGGACTTTAGCTCATCAGGCTCCTTGGTCCATGGCATTTCCCAGGCAACACTGCATTTCCTTCTCTAGGGGATCTTGCCAACGCAGTGACTGAACTTGTGTCTCTTGCATTGCGGGCGGAGTCTTTACTGCTGAGACACCAAAGAAGGCTATCTATGTAAATTACATATACATAATTTCAGGCTATTTTATTGCAAGGTTTTCATGGCCAATTTACTTTGTAAGCCAATATGTTATACATATGTCTTCTCAGGTGGTTTAGGGGTAAAGAATCCACCTGCCAATGCAAGACATGCCAGAGACATGGGTTCAGTACCTGGGCTGGGAAGACCCCCTAGAGGAGGAAATGGCAACCCACTCCAGTATTCTTGTATGGAAAATTCCATGGACAGAGAGGAGCCTGGTAGGCCACAGTCAGTTTTTTATATTAAATATTCTCTCATTTAAATTGTGGTGTATTTTCTATCTCCTAACATGACCCTGACCAGCACAACATCCAAGTGGAGATGCTTCTTAATGATTTGCAGATGCAGCTTTAAAGAGATATTTAAACAGGAGATTTATACTTGGAAGACTCCAGAATACTGATGGAATTTAAAGCAAAGGGTAGATAATTAATCATGGAGAGGATAAAACATTTACTTTGAAAGCTGACCCATTAATTATTTTGTACTTCTTACAAATTCCCACCCTTAAGTGGAAATGGTTCTTACTATAAGATTGGCTAAGTACTGTGAGATGAGAGCAAAACAAGAAAGAATTTCTCTGAGAAAAGTAAAGTTACTTGTGCTTCTTTATAAGGCAAAAATGATGTATATGTATAACATCGCTTGCTTATGTTGTGCTCAGTTGGGTCTGACTCTTTGCAACCCCATGGACTGTAGCTTGCTCTTTGTGATATTCTGTTTCAGATGTTCAACTGTGTTTCACCTTATTTTAAGACACTGATGGGCAAGTTTATCGTATTTATCATAAAACATAAAAAGGATTGTTTCCAAAAAAGATAATACTTAAAAATGAATTTTCATATACTATGGAGTCTCCTTCTTTTGATTCCTTTTCTAATAACAATACACGATAGCCACCAACTATTTGTTCACTGACTATTCACATCCAAGAAAAATGGATCTCAGCTATTAAATAGGGACCCAAGTAGGTGATTTCCTCAGAAGAGTAATATAACTATTTCAAAGAAGAGGAGAGTATGTGAAAGATCTCTTAAAACAGAATTCAGCAGAATAGGAAAGATGAAAAGAGATTTACTGAAAGACATACATCATTATTATAGTGCTATACGTCTTTCAACACATTATTATGTATGTCTTTCAGCATCACAGTAATCCAAGTCTATGCTTCAGCCACTGATGCTGAAGAAGCTGAAGTTGACCAGTTCTAATAAAGATCTACAAGACCTAGAAATAACAACCCACCCCCAAAAAAAAAAGACATCCTTTTATCACAGGGGATTGGAATGCAAAAGCAGGAAGTCAAGAGATACCTGGAGTAACAGGCAAGCTTGACCTTGGAGTACAAAATGAAGCAGGGCAAGGGTTAACAGAGTTTTCTCGAAAGAACACATTGGTGAAAGAAAAGACCCTTTTCCAACAACACAAAAAATGACCCTACACATGGACATCCCCAGTGGTCAACACCAAAATCAGACTGATTGTATTCTGTGCAGACAAAGATGGAGAACCTATATACACAGTCAGGAAAAACAAGACCTGGAGCTGACTGTGGCTCAGATCATCAGCTCCTTATTACAAAATTCAGGCTTAATTGAAGAAAGTTGGGAAAACCACTAGGCCATTCAGATATGACCTAAATCAAATCCTTTATGATTATACAGTGGAGGTGACGAATAGATTCACTCAATTAGATCCTGTAGACAGAGTGCCTGAAGAACTATGGACAGACTTCCCTGGTGGCTCAGAGGGTAAAGCGTCTGTCTGCAGTGCGGGAGACCCGGGTTTAATCCCTATGTCGGGAAGATCCTCTGGAGAAGGAAATGGCAACCCACTCCAGTACTCTTGCCTGGAAAATTCCATGGACAGAGGAGCCTGGTAGGATATAGTCCATGGGGTCGAGAAGAGTTGGGCACGACTGAGTGACTTCACTTTTGTCACACTGTACAGGAGGCAGTGACCAAAACCATCCCCAAGAAAAAGAAATGCAAGAAGACAAAGTGGTTATCTAAAGTGGCTTTACAAATAGTTGAAGAAAGAAGGGAAGTAAAAAGCAAGGGAGAAAGAAAAAGATACACCTAACTGAATACAGAGTTCCAGAGAACAGCAAGGAGAAATAAGAAGGCCTTCTTAAATGAAAAATGCAAAGAAACAGAGGAAAACAATAGAATGGGAAAGACTAGAGATCTCTTTGGAGAAGGCAATGGCACCCCACTCCAGTACTCTTGCTCGGAAAATCCCATGGTCGGAGGAGCCTGATGGGCTACAGTTCATGGGGTCGCTAAGAGTTGGACACGACTGAGTAACTTCACTTTCACGTTTCACTTTCATGCATTGGAGAAGGAAATGGCAACCCACTCCAGTGTTCTTGCCTGGAGAATCCAGGGACGGGGGAGCCTGGTGGGCTGCCGTCTGTGGGGTCGCACAGAGTCGGACACGACTGAAGCGACTTAGCAGCAGCAGAGATCTCTTCAGTAGAACATTTCCTGCAAAGATGGGCGCAGTAAAGGACAGATACGGTAAGGACCTAACAGAAGCAGAAGAGATTAAGAAGCGGTGGCAAGAATGCACAGAACTATACAAAAAAATTTTAATGACTGGGATAACCATGATGGTGTGGTCACTCACCCAGAGCCAGACACCAAGGAGTGTGAAGTCAAGTGAACCTTTGGAAGCATTACTACAAACAAAGCTAGGGAAGGTGATGGAACTCCAGCTGAGCTATTTCATATCCTAAAAGATGATGTTGTTAAAGTGCTGCACTCAATATGCCAGCAAATTTGGAAACCCCAGCAGTGTACACAGGATAGAAAAATGTCAGTTTTCATTTCAATCCCAAAGAAGGGCAATGCCAAAGAATGTTCAAACTACTGGACAACTGCGTTCATTTTGCATGCTCATAAGGTTATGCTCAAAATCCTTCAAGCTAGGCTTCAGTTGTACGTGAACTGAGAACTTTCAGAGGTACCAGCTGGGTAGAGAGAAGGCAGATGAACCAGAGATCAAATTGCCAACATTCGTTGGATCATAGAGAGAGCAAGGGAATTCTAGAAAAACACCTACCTGCTTCATCAACTACGCTAAAGCCTTTGACTGTGTGGATCACAAGAAACTGTGAAAAATTCTTAAAGAGATGGGAATAACAGACCATCTTACTTGTCTCTTGAAAAACTTGTATGTTGGTCAAGAAGCAACAATTAGAACCAGACATGGAACAATGGACTGGTTCAAAATTGGGAAAGGAATACATCAAGGCTGCATATTGTCACCTTGTTTATTTAACTTATGTGCAGAATACATCATGCAAAATGCTGGGCAGGATAAATCACAAGCTGGAATCAAGATTGTCGGGAGAAATAACAACAACCTCAGATATGAAAATGATACCACCTTAATGGCAGAAAGTAAAGAGGAACTAAAGAACCTCTTGATGAAGGTGAAAGAGAAAAGTGTAAAGCCTGGCTTAAAATTCAGCATTCAAAGAACTGAGATCATGGCTTCTGATCCCATCACTTCATGGCAAATAGAAGGGGAAAAAGTGAAAACAGTGATAGATTTTATTTTCTTGGGCTCCAAAATCACTGTGGATGGTGACTGCAGCCATGAAATTAAAAGACTCTTGCTCCTTGGAAGGAAAGCTATGACAAACCTAGACAGAGTCTTAAAATGCAGAGACATAACTTTGCTGACAAAGGTCCATATAGTCAAAGCTATGGTTTTTCCAGTAGTCATCATGTACGGATGTGAGAAATGGACCATGAATAAGCTGAGCACTGACGAAATGATGCTTTCAAACTGTGGTGTTGGAGAAGACTCTTGAAAATCCCTTGGAAACCCAGTTAATCAAACCAGTCAATCCTAAAGGAAATCAACCCTAAATATTTATTGGAGGGACTGATGCTGAAGTTCCAATACTTTGGCCATCTGATGCAAAGAATTGACTCTCCTCGATGCTGGGAAAGACTGAAGGCAAAAGGAGAAGGCAGCAGAAGATGAGATGTCTGGATTGTTTTTTTAAAAAAAAAAAAAAAAAAAACTTTTTTATTGCCTTATACTATTAGGTATACTTTAACTCCAATCCTGAATTATTTTGCTAAGTCATGGCCCTTAAAGGTATAGCATTCAGAATTTCTGCCTTTCCTCCTCCTTGCTTTTCGAAAGCAATTAATTACTTATTATCCAAGATTTAAATGCATCAAAGGAAACTATTAATAATTTTGCAAAACAAAGTCACACTTTTAATAATGTTAATCCTCAAAATTTATGTAATTGTTTAGCAAATCTAGTTTCTTAATCAATATTAANAGTCAGAATATTGCCAGGATGGGGACAGAATTGGGAATGGGCATACGAGAATTTTTAAAGTGTCTGTGAAATTCTCTTTTTGATTTGAGTAGTGGCTACACATTAGATTTTTATTATGACTCTTTAAAAGGTATGTATTTGTTTACACATCCTTATAGAAATATATTTTACATTTTTAAAAGGAAAAATAAAGTAAAAAGAACACAAAGCAAAATCAATGTTGTGCTTTAGGGAGAGGACAAAGGAAATAAACGGAAAGAAAAAGCCTTTCCAAAAGGCTAGAAATGATGTTCAATCTATCAGCAAAGAAGCAGAGCCAAAAGTATCTGACTAGCAGAAAAAGCTGATGTCTGGAAGTAAATGAAAAGAACTACCCTTGTCTCCAAATATCTATGAATAGTCCCAACTGGAGCATTATAGACTTCTGAGAAAGAGATCCAGACTAACTCCAAACACTTCTGATACTGTCTAAATATTCTAGGCAGGTAAAAGAATATTATAGAAGATCAACTATGAGCACCAAAAAGCTAAAATGGAAAATGTCACACAGCTAAAATGGAAAGACTCCTCTTATATTTATCTATTGTATTATAAACTGGGAAAAGGAATAACTTATTAGTTAGAAATTTGAGCTCAAATCTCAATGCAGGACCCTGATAAACTAGATCGACTCACCAGTTTACTTTTGCTAAGGCTTACATGAACCCAGGGAGCAAAAACAATGGTAGAAAAATAAACTAGGTTACTGTCTTCTACCTCTAAACTCACAACAGTCTCTTGTACTTCTGGTGAGGAAATTCAGAGAACACACACCAGCAAGGAGAGAAGTTCGCAGAGACAGTTCTTAGCCCAAGGCTGGATAAGCTCCTCCGTTGCTCAATTTACGGCACCAACACATCACACTGAAAGAGTCTAGGATGTAAATAAGAAGCCAAAGTAAAAGGAGACTGTTGGAATTTCTCTTGAAAGGAAGCATCCCTGGCCAGCTTCACACCCCAGTCACATTAGGCTGTGTGCCAGGAGAAGAACAAAGTAAACACAGGCAAGGGACCCACCTGTGGGAGCCTGTGTGGTTAAGAACACTGATCAACCTCTAAGGGAATCTGCTAGAGAAAATAAAGGTGTTGATCATGGCAGGTGGATTTCATGCCATGCATGAAGTGGTCACGCATTCCCATTTCCCCAGAAAAGTTAGATTTATACCACCATCTGGGCATATTATTAACAGCACTTCATCTTGCTCAGAAAGGTGTCTCTGTTTTGACAATAAATTATATAATCCTTCCATACATAAGGGGAGTTCAGAGAGCTGAAGCTGAAAATGAGCCCCTGTTTGTCTTCAGTTTCTTCACCTATTTTTGATAAGCACCTCTCCCAGGACTTGATACCCTATGCCTGTCTCCGTTACTTGCTTTTCATCTCCCTTTTTCATTTTTCTTCAACAGAAATCACATCATCATTATTTTATTCCAAATGAATGGAAATCATTTTTGGTAGAGTGATTCATTGGATCATAAGAATTTAATAGGAATCCCCAAATTATAGGATTCAAATTGTGGTCCAAGAAGGGGAGAAAGATGGGTTTGTGGCACAGGATAAAATATGAAAATTCCTGTAGTGGATATGTCTTGGTTTACATCACAGTCTTCTTGTTGTTCGTATAACATACCTGCTCCAATGCCAATAGATGCTATTTTTAATAGTTTTAGACATTCACATTTTACCTCAGTACAGTGCATTAAACTGCATCTTCAATCCAGTAACTTCCATTTCATCTGCTCATGTTTCCTTTCTTTTCTCCATGTGTGCTGGCGTGTTCCTAGCAGCTAGGTAGGTGGTTTATCTCTTCTTTCTTAACTTAGAGATTATCAAAGTCTTCATTTACAAAATGTATATACTTAATACTAAAGATGATTGACAAGTTATCACTGTATAGAACTGAACATCTAAAATGCATTAAGACAATCTCTTAGATCCCAGCTTTCCTCCCTTAATTTCCATTCTTATGTGATTTTAGCACTAGGCTTCTAAAAGCTCCTATTTGTGGGTTTTTTTTTTTTTTGAAGGTGAGAACTCTACCATCTGTCTCTACAATGATCAAATTTTTCCCTAAAATATAGCACAGAACTCTAATTTTCTAATTCAAAACTTTAGTCTTATTAAGGTAGCTGACATTTTATAGTTCAATCAGAGGGCAATTTATTTGAAATAGATGAATCTTTTCAAAATCCCTGAAGGATTTCAGATCAACAACCCTATAAGCAAGGAGCAATATCAATTTTCTGATTGTTCAGTCCTTTTCAGACTCAAGTCTAAGCTTGTGACGTTAACTACTCCCATCACTATTCCTACTCTAAACTTAGAATACAGCATGTGTTAATTACCTTCAGAGAGAGAGATGGTCTGGGTCACAAGATGAGCCTTGAATTCATTCCATTATTTAGTTACAATAAAATGAAAATGAATAAAAAAACTTTCACCTATGGCCATGACTTTCCTAAGAAAGAAACAAGAAGGATATGTACATATAGTAGATACAGACATAGATACATAGAGACACAGAGATATATAAAAGAAGCTATGAGTGAGTGCTGGGTTTTAATGTCCTTTAACACAATAATGTAATAAATTGTGCCTCTGAACAGTTGACTTTTCAATTCCTCCTCCATTTTTGAAAGATAAAATTGGTTCCTTCCCAAGGCACTATGCTGGGTAAAGTGGTACAAAGATCAGCATTACAACCTCACAAACGGCTCACACTGTTGGAGTAAATGGCAGATGAATCAACTATCAGCTCCTCCAAAGGCTAGACCTACATTATTTTACTGAAGTGAAGTGAAGTCACTCAGTCATGTCCAACTCTTTGCGACCCCATGGACTGTAGCCTACAAGGCTCCTTTGTCCATGGAATTTTCCAGGCAAGAGTACTGGAGTGGACTGCCATTTCCTTCTCCAAGGGATCTTCCCTACCCAGGGATTGATCCCGGGTCTCCCGCATTGCAGGCAGATGCTTTACCGTCTGAGCCACCAGGGAGCCCACATTATTCTACTAAATATGCATTAATCTAACCAACCAGTTTCAAAATTTTTTATTCATATAGTCACAGGGTCTATAAGACAACAACAGATATTTACTAAAATTAAGTAAATTATTTAACTAGTTTGATTATAAGATTTTCAGAATCCATCCAACCCCCACACAAGGATGGATTTAAGCTTCTGATCAGTTTAAAGCAACACATAAAGGAATCATGGTTTCAAAAAACATAAAAACCACTGAGACTTTCATCCATTTATTCAATAAATACTGATTAAGCACCTAATATACACAGACACTAAGGATGCAGCAGTGAACAAGAAAACCAAGGATCCTTCCCCAAGGAATTTATTTATATAAAACACAAACACAAAGTGTGCATAACTCATAAAATCATTGTTTTGAAATAAGTATAGATCTGTAATGTTTCCTAGAAGTGAATAAGTTTATCCATAAGTTAAAAAGAACAAGGACTTGAAAGACTATTTTAAAAATAGTCTTCAAAAATAGTCAGATAAGAAATTCAAAAATGAGAAATAATTTGTACACATGACTACTCTCTTCACTAGCGGGAATATGTGGCCCTCTTCTGCTCAAAAACAGATGTCGCTCATCGATTATCACACTCTTTCCACCTGAGCCCAGATATAATCTCAGAATATTTCTCACAGTCCCCTAGGTAGCAAGTACAATCAATCATGGTAGTCACTTAAGGTGGAACCATTATCCTCACTGATAGAGAGCATCTATCAGAGTATTTAATGAGTATCTACCATGTATCTCCAACTCCTGCTAACTGTTAAAAGGGAAAAATAGGATTAGAAGACACAGAGGTAAGCTAGAAATCTTACACACATGAACAGTTACTGAACAAGACTTTCATTAGTATGAAAAGAACATAATGGAACTTAATGTCCTTTTCCTAATCTGAAAACTTCCTACCTGTGAAATCTCAGGCTTGTTTCTTAACTGTGTCTCAACTTTCCCTTCAATTAAATGAGAAAAATGTTTATTTGACCTATATCTCAGAGTTATTGTATGGATAAAATGAGGCTTCCCTTGTAGCTCAGTCTGTAAAGAATCTGCCTGCAATGCAGGAGACCCAGGTTCAATTCCTGGGTTGGAAAGATCCCTTGGAGAAGGAAATGGCAACCCACTCCAGTATTCTTGTCTGGAGAATCCCATGGACAGAGGAGCCAGGCAGGCTACAGTCCATGGGGTTGCAAGAGTTGGACATGACTTAGTGACTAAACCACTACCACCACTGTAGAAGAAATCACTTTGAAAAATAGAAAAAGCTACAGAGTATTACTAGAGTGTATATATACAATGGAATACTGCTTAACCATAAAAAAGAATGAGATATTGCCATTTGCAACAACATGGATGAACCTGAATGGTATTACACTTAGTGAAACAGGTCAAAGAAAAATATTCTGTTATCATTTATATGATGAATATATAAAAATAAAACAAATAAATGAATACAACAATAGAAACAGACTCAGATATAGGGAACAAATCAGTGCTTACCAGTGGGGAGAGGAAAGTGGAGAGGGGCAAAACAGGTATGGAGATTAAGAGGTACAAACTATTACGTATAAAATAAGCTACAAGGATATATTGTACATCACTGGGAATATAGTCAATACTTCATATAATTATGTGGTGTGTTATGTCGTCACACATGCCAACTCTTCACAACACTTTGGACTGTAGCCCACCAAACTCCTCTGTCCATGGAATTTTCCAGGCAAGAATACTGGAGTGGGTTTCCATTTCCTTCTCTAGAGGATCTTCCTGACCCAGGAATTGAACCCATGTCTCCCGTGTCTCTTGCACTGCAGGTGTGGATTCTTTACCTGCTGAGCCAGTCAGTTCAGTTCAGTTCAGTCGCTCAGTCGTGTCCGACTCTTTGCGACCCCATGAATCGCAGCACGCCAGGCCTCCCTGTCCATCACCAACTCCCGGAGTTCACTCAGACTCACATCCATCGAGTCAGTGATGCCATCCAGCCATCTCATCCTCTGTCATCCCCTTCTCCTCCTGCCCCCAATCCCTCCCAGCATCAGAGTCTTTTCCAATGAGTCAACTCTTCGCATGAGGTGGCCAAAGTACTGGAGTTTCACCTTCAGCATCATTCCTTCCAAAGAAATCCCAGGGCTGATCTCCTTCAGAATGGACTGGTTGGATCTCCTTGCAGTCCAAGGGACTCTCAAGAGTCTTCTCCAACACCACAGTTCAAAAGCATCAATTCTTCGGTGCTCAGCCTTCTTCACAGTCCAACTCTCACATCCATACATGACCACTGGAAAAACCATAGCCTTGACCAGATGGACCTTAGTCGGCAGAGTAATGTCTCTGCTCTTGAATATGCTATCTAGGTTGCTAGGGAAACTCTATAACAAGAGTATAATCTATAAAAAAATTTAATCACCATGTTGTTCATCTGAAACTAATATAATATTGTAAATCAACTATACCCCATTAAAAAAAGAAAAAAAATGAATAAGTAAAGAAAATGTTCGCAAGAATTTGAGGAAATGAGCACTCTCATATTGTACCAAAAGAAATATATACTGGTACAATGTCCACAGAAAACAACTTCTCATTTGACATCAAAATTTTTACTGTGTTAAATATTTCTTTGTATGACTGCCACAACACTAATTATAATAAAATAAAATTAAAATAGTTGAAATGTTCTTCAGTAGAACATTTGATATACACAACTTATGATTTTCTACCAACATAATGCTCTGTACAGAGAAGGCAATGGCACCCCACTCCAGTACTCTTGCCTGGAAAATCCCATGGGTGGAGAAGCCTAGTGGGCTGCAGTTCATGGGGTCGCACAGAATCAGACACAACTCAGTGACTTCACTTTCACTTTTTACTTTCATGCATTGGAGAAGGAAATGGCAACCCACTCCAGTGTTCTTGCCAGGAGAATCCCAGGGACGGGGGAGCCTGGTGGGCTGCCACCTATGGGGTCGCACAGAGTCGGACATGACTGATGTGACTTAGCAGCAGCAGCAATGCTCTGTAGCTTATACAAAAAATAATATAGATCTTTACTTATTACTCTGTGTATTTAGGTGTCTATAATACATCATGGCTTTACCATTTTGTTATATTTCGATTTTTTGTCTTTAAAAAATAAAAGCTTGAGTATGTCATGGCCTTATCATTTTGTTATATTTCTTTGTTTTTTTTTTTTAAATAAAAGCTTGAGTATGAATGAGCATGCACAGCAAAATAAAATCTTGAAATAAAAACATCAAAATTTGAATCATGACCATCTTTCCATGGTACAAGTGGTAGAAATTTCCACTTTATATTTTTCACATCATGCTAATTTCTGCATTATATATATTTCATTTTCTAATCAGAAAAATCAATGGAACATTTGAAATATATAACAAAAAGTAAATATATGTTTAAGATTGCTACATGAAAAATAATATTATTTTTCTGATAGAATTTAATGTACAGTTCTGTGATTTAAAAGCATGCTTTGTGGATTTCACAAAAGAGCAAATGAGAGAAGTGGAAGACATGGAATTTTCTTTGTTTTCTTCCAAACATAATGACTTGCCATTTGTGTAGCTTAAAGAATGGGCCTGAAAAAAAGAAAACCCGGCTTCAAATTAAAGTTTTACATCTACTGATTTACACCCTTGGCAAACCACAATCTCTTTCAGATTCCTTTTGCATTCTTGGAAAAGTGTATCCTTTCATTTTCATTATTCAAATGGAACTACTTTTTAAAATTTTTACTTTAAATTCTAAGGCTCATTTTGAAGTCCAAATGCATCTCAACTATTAGAAACTCTTTAAATCATTATCTTACAAATGGTTAATTTCCAAAGGAACCCTTAGCTCTTGCAACAAAATGTGCTCCTGACATACATCATTCTAATCTCTTGGATTTTCTTGTGCAGTAATAGACTGCTTCACTAAAGACTGAAAAAGTTATTATTTGATGTTTCTAAAAGAAAACCTGATAGAAAAGAAAATTCTGTGATCTCTTCCAGCCTCCTGGCTGTAAATGTCAACTTATCACGGATGGTTCTGAAATGTCCATCTTCAACCCTGACAATGTGTCTAACTCTTATTGACATGTCCACTTTTTGCCTAATAAACATATCAAAGTATCCAAAATCAAATTTATGGCCTTTCCTCTCAAAAGCCTGTGGCAACACATAATGCACTGCTTCAGCAATGATTCCTCTATTCACCCAGTGGCTCAGGCCAGTTACGTCTTCTCTTGGATTTTATGTTTGACTTCTCTTTCTCGTGTATGTCATGTTGATTCCAGTCACACGGTGGATGTACAGACTTGGCTTTGCAGACTTCCCACCATGATAGCTCCATGCTCCCAGCCCAAGCCTCCATTATTTCTTACCTGAATTACTTTAATAGCTTCCTGCTTGTCTCCACTCTTGCTCTCCTTCTCCCTAGTTTAGGAAGCTCTTTTTTATAACTTGATACCTCACACTCAGAATGAAAAGCATATCTATTAACACATTCAATTTAAATTCATTTTAGGTTTTGCAAGAAATCAGAAAAGAAAAAATATAAATGCCTGGAGGCAACTATTTCTAAAGTATTTCCCACAAGGTGTGTTCAGCAGAATACGAGGTCATTCATTTATTCATTCCACAAAAATCACCTGGGACAGGCACAGTGACAGGAACTAGAAAGAGAATGGGGAAGGCCTATTTCAACAAGCATTCTTAGAATATGTGGGTGGTGTCATGAGGGCAGAAGTGTAATAATCAACTGAAGTGCGGTAGAGGGTAAGAAGGGCATGACACTGGAGGGTGGCATGTAAGCGGACAGCAGGGAGAAGGAAGACTTAGTAAGATAAAGAGGAAAAGAAAGAGAAAAGCATGTGCCACCCTGGGAAGGAAAGTCCCCTGGAGCCACTGAGGAAATATGCTCAAAATACACTCAGTTTGGGAGGGCAGGGTGAAGGGGAAGGGGTGAGAAGCGAAGCTGGCAGCAAAGATCACTGATGCCTTACTGCTTCAGTTATTCGTGCATTTTGAGATTTTGAGCACCTGCATCATGGCAGCCTCTGTGCTGCGTCTGATGTTCTGCAGAACAGACGTGACCCTGCTCTTGTTGGGCTTACCCAGCACTATGGGAGGCGGGTAATTGAGCTTTTACAGAAATAGGAAGTAGGAGCACCTAATTTCAACTTAGGGGACAAGAATTCAGGAAAGGCTTCTTGAAGAACAGGGCCCTTAAGAGAATTGTTACACAATGAATATATTATTCATGGAAAAGGGAATGAAGAAGAAGAACATTCCAGGCAAGAGGACCAAACTTTGTGCCAAGGCTTGGAAGGAAGAGGAAGCCTGGAGAGGGAGACTGGAAGAAGTTCAGTGTGGCTGAAGCGAGGCAAGGTACCAGGCAAAACTTGAGATAGTGAAGGCAGGTCTCAAAGGGCCTCACCAGCCACAAAAAGGAGTTTCATGTCATCCCAAGGGCAATGGAAACCATGAAGCACAGGGGTGATATGAACAGACTTACATTTCAGAAAGGTAATTCTCATTGAGGTGTTCAGAGTAGATTAGAAGGGGCCAAGACTGGGTGAAGAAAGACTGGTTAAGAGGATACAGTAATAATGAGGGATGAGTGGATGATGGCCTGGACTAGGGCAAAAGCTGTGAAGGATTATTGGGAGAAATGGTGCTCCATAGAATTAATTTATCTGTGATTGTCATCAACCAAAAAAAATTAAGATTAAAGAACAAACTTTATATGTATATATGCAAGCATGTATAGAGAAAGCATCACCAATTCAATAGCCATGAGTTTGAGCAAATTCCTGGAGACAGTGAAGGACAGGGAAGCCTGGCACGCTGCAGTCCATTGGGTCACAGAGTTGGACACAACTTACCGACTGAACAACAACATGGAGATACATATGCATATATGTTTATATATGTACATACATAACTCTTTACAATATTTACTATTTTAATATCTTATTGTATGTGTATATTTTAATAAGATGTTAAAAAATAAATACTGTAGTAAATTATGTATACAAAAATATTAGGGTGATGATGATGATAATAGCTACTGTTTATTAAATATCTTCAATGTATTAGACACTAAGCTAGTTACTTTATGGTATCAATAACAATTGGCTTCTCTGGTGGCTCAGACAGTAAAGAATCCTCCTGTAGTGCAGGAGACCCAGGTTCGGTCCTTGAGGCAGGAAGGTCCCCTGGAAAAGGGGATGGCAACCCACTCCAGTATTCTTGCCTGGAGAATTCCACAGACAAAAGAGCCTGGCGGGCTACAGTCCACGGGATTGCAGAGTCGGACATGACTGAGCAACTAAAACACACACATTAATAATAATTACAAAACCAGGTAGAGCAAGTAATGCCATCTGTCTTTAAAGCAGAAGAAACAGATAAAGGGAAATTGTGATTAATGCAAGTTTATCAAAGTGACTGGTGGAACTGGGCTCCAAACACAGAGCTGTAGGAACCCAAAACCTGTTCTATTTCCACAGATTCCTATTTTAAACACAAAGCCAAAGAAATGCTTATTTTTAAGCTGATAATCTGAAAAAACTTTCTTGCTGAAAGAGATAAACACAGTGGACATTTTTTAAACATCTTTTTCAAAGCATTGCTGTTGTGGAAAGGAAGTAAAGAATGCTCAGAGGCTAAAAAAGTTCGGTGAAAGGGGAACTGAAAAGGCAAGCAGAGCACGGATTCCGGTTTCACTCCAAGGGCAACAGCTGAACCCCGATGAACTTGAGCTCGAGTTTTGATGGCCCTGTGCGTGCTAAGTCGCTTCACTCATGGCCAACTCTTTGTGACCCCGTGGACTGTGGCCCACTGGGCTCCTCTGTCCGTGGGATTCTCCAGGCAAGAACACTGCGGAGGGTTGCCATTGCCCTCTCCAGGGGATCTTCCCGACCCAGGCATGGAACCCGTGTCTCCTGCCCTGGCACGTAGTTTCTTTACCACCAGCGTCCTGCATGTGAGGCAAAAGAGACCAAGCCAGAGGGTAACCCAAGATAGGGAGTCAAATAGGGACGCGGCACAAATGTGGGATATCAATGAGATTCACCTTCACTGTGAGGCAGAACTAGAAACGAACCCATGGACTGAAGGGTCTTTCAAGGTAACATTCTTATCCTAACTTCAGTGCCCAGTCAAGAGGGAAATTCCCCCACAAGAATTCAGAGACTCAAGACACCATAAAATTCATACTATCTATGAGATTTTAAAGAAAAGAAAAATAATAAAACTTTGAGCTGAGAATTGACTTTAAAGTAGTCCTGAGTTGATATGCTAATGAGTAAGCAGGAGCAAACAAAAATCTTATTTGCTTCTATGGACCTGCAACTCAAACCTTAAAATATTCCTCTAGATCAAGTTTTAGAAAATGTGAGCTCACAGTCAAAACCGAAACATACAAGGTAACATGGTGCCATGCAGGACACAACAAAATCAATACTAAACAGAATCAATCAACAAAATCAACATTAAACAAAATATTCAGGTATTGAAATGATGAGAACAGAATATCAAATAGCTACCAACATTATGGTTTAAAGAAGTAAAAAGCAGATTGATAATATCATCAAGGGATTGAAACATACCTAAGTAAATTTGCAAAAAGAACTTCTAGAAATAAAAACTTTGATAACTAAAATTAAAACTTAAAAGTCAGATTTAGTAATAGATCTGGAAAACACATATTAACTGAAAGATAAATCAGAAGAAAATATTCAACACAACAAAAAATGAGAGGAGATTACAAGTGAAAAAAAAGGTAAGAAGCATAGAGAATATAATGGAAAACTCCAACATTTCTCTAAGGGGAGATGAGTAGTTCAGAAAAGGCAATTCATAAAGAGACGACTAGTGATGTCCTACAAACTCACAGAGATAGGAAAGAAATCTGAGAGTCTTCCCAAATACAACCTCACTCCCTGCAAGGATAGCACATTGTCCATAACAAGTTAGGGAACAGAAAGCAAATTTTCTAAACCAGCAGTAATAAAAACAACTTTTGGTTGAACATTCTTAGAGAAAAGACTAAATTATCTTTCTATTCTCCATGAAAAATTAAATTACATAGCTGTTACGAAAAGAGACTTTCAAAAATATGTAGTTAAAAATGTAGGAAAACATTATTAGACATATGTACTAGATAGTCAATAATAGCAAGTAATGTTATCAGTCCAGGTTTTGTGTTAAGTATGATTTTTCAGTTGTTATGATTCCTCATTCTAAATAAATATTTGCTTTTATACTTAACTTTATATTAATAATATTAATGCTGTTATTTTTTAAAGTAGGCTTCTCAAAATTATAAAATTTGGTCTTCACAAAACCTAAATTCATCATGTGCTCAACTAATAGTTATTTTTCACAGAATAATTCATTATAAAGCTAAATATACATTTTGCATGATACAGCCACAGACATTTACAATGAATGTGTCAGCAAAAGTGTTACTTATAAATAATTTTAGGCAGCTAATTTGTAATTGGAGATAATTGTGAGATGAAATTGCAAGTGTTAAATCTGCTATTTATTTCTAAATGTTTCGCAGAAATAAAAGAGTAAAGAAATATTTTCCTACAGAGAACCCCCTCCCAAGAGTATCAGTTCAGTTCAGTTCCTCAGTAGTATCGACTCTGTAACCCCATGGAGTGCAGCACACCAGGCTTCCCTGTCCATCACCAACTCCCACAGCCTACTCAAACTCATGTCCATTGAGTTGGTGATGCCATCCATCCAACTCATCTTCTGTTATCCCCTTCTCCTCCTGCTTTCAATCTTTCCCAGCATCAGGGTCTTTTCTAATGAGTCAGTTCTTCGCATTAGGTAGCCAAAGTACTGGAGTTTCAGCTTCAGCATCAGTCCTTCCAATGACTATTCAGGACTGAATTCCTTTAGGATGGACTGGTTGGATCTCCTTGTAGTCCAAGGGACTCTTAAGAGTCTTCTCCAATACCACAGTTCAAAAGCATCAGTTCTTTGGCACTCAGCTTTCTTTATAGTCCAACTATCACATCCATGACACATACATGACTACTGGAAAAATAACAGACATCAAATTAGCTCCACTATCTCTACTTGTAAGAAACCAGGGCAATAGGCCAATAAAATAGACCAATAAAACGGTATATAGACAAATAAGTCTTGGCAAAAGAAGAATTTAGATGAAGACATCAAATGCTCTAAAGATAGGTATATGACAGAGAAGAGACAAAGCCGAATCTATATTCCGTGTATCCTATAAAGTCCATGTTTAATTTTAGGTTGGTTTCTCCCCTCTATCCCAAATTTTGTGGGTCAGACTTCTCTCTGCTTTCAGTTGATATATGTTCAGGGCATACAAACCAATTTCAAGACCTAAGGGGAAAATCTTTAAGAAGAACATTAGCAAGAATAAATTATTTAACATAGTTCAGTGCAAAATATCAATTATTCTGAACTCAGTAGAATCATCTACATATCCATGAACAGAATAAAGGAGAATGGCAAGTTGTACATTTGTGTGTTTGCATCTCAAAAGTCAAAATATTCCTTAGTATAGCCATAAACTGGATAATCTGAAATTCTAAATACTACACTATAATAAACGCATGCAGATGAAGTAGACTCATGTATCATTTACTGAAAATATATCTTTTAGTATTAATATTTATCAGCAGAATAAGCACTCTAGCTCCCATTAAAATTTAACACAATATTTATAACAGCAAAATATTAAAATTTATCAAAATATAGCATGACTAAAATTGTAACGCTAATAATGATTTTCTGTGCTTCTCCTTCATTCTACTAATATTACCTATCACCTACTTTTTACCAGCCCCAGGTTAACTGATTCCTACCTCGTAGAATGCTCTGAACCATAATTTCAAAAATTAAGAAAGAGAGAGAATCCTCCCATTTCAATAATATGAGAAAGCAGACACTATAAAATGTGGCAAATAAAACTAATTGGGTATTCTACTAGACCACTGGGAATGTCACAGTGATCAAAGGAGATAAAATCATTATTCTCATGGTTTCTACAGTCTGCTGAAAGGAAGCGTTTCTATATAAGTTTGAACTGATCCTTCTGTTCACTTCTGAATTCTCCACTGATACAAGAATAACGAATATCAAGAATGTGATTTTTGAGAGTCAAATACTAAAGAATGTGGGATTTGTTTATTTGTCCAGCTGAAATTTACTGAGATTTTGCCCATATCCCCTGGTACACACTGCTTTCATAAGGCCAAAGGTGGCTCAGCAGTAAAGAATCCGCTTGTCAATGCTGTAAACATAGGAGATGTAGGTTTTATCCCTGGGTCAGGAAGATCCATTAGAGGAGGAAATGACAACCTACTTCAGTATTCTTGCCTGGAGAATCCCATGGACAGAGGAGCCTGGAGGGGTCACAAAGAGTCAGACACAACTGAGCACGCACACAAAGGTGTCTAACTGCAAACACCTGTAATTCTTCACCTGAGTGCATCTTTAGGGTCAGCTGGGATGGCCTGAAGCGCTAGGGAGTCCACACCTTTACAGGTAACCTTCAATCCCACTTGAGAATTAGAAAATGGTCCCTCAGCCCCCTCACTCCTTGAGTGAGACCACTCTGAGTTCCATATGCACACCATCTCCCAGAGATGCCCACAGGGATTAGGTGGCAGTGGCCCATGGAGTTAACTGCTTATAAATGCACCCTGAATCAGCACCGGGCTTCCCAGGTGATGCAGCGGTAAAGAATCCGCCTGCCAAAGCAGGAGACGCAAGAGACACGGGTTCAGTCCCAGCAGGAAGATCCCCTGGAGTAGGTAATGGCAACCTGCTCCAATATTCTTGCCTGGAGGATTCCATGGCCAGAGGAGTCTGGTGGGCTACGGTCCACGGGGTCGCGAGAGTCGGACATGGCTGAGCAACAGAGCAGGAATCAGCATCTTTCTTTTTTCTTGTATTGTATATGGTTCAAGCACCTCCACCTAACCCTTTCTCAGGAGGGGGCCTTTAGGATATTCTCTTCACAAAGACAGTTACTGTTGTCATTTGAAAAGGCTAGTAGCGTCTTTGAAAAATTCTGCTCTGGATATCTTCTATATTTGGGAGTGACGGTGGGGGTGGGAGGATTTGGGTACTTTATAGAAATGGGGATGGTAGGATACTGGGATGCAGAGGCGAAATGACAGCACTGGACTGGCTGAGGCTAGATGGACATAATTACTGCAATGAACAGCAAAACTGGAGTGTCAACCAAAGTGTTTTGACTTACTGGGTTCTAAAGATGATGGTTAATGGATAATGATATTCTTTTTTTAATTTATTTTTATTTATTACACTAATTTTAAATGTAACTTTCCATTTGTAGTTATTACAAAATATTGGCTATATTTGCCAAGTTGTACAATACATCCTTGAGCCTATCTTACATCCAATAGTTTGTACCTCCCCTATATCACCCACCCACTGGTAACCATTCTTTTGTTTTACATATCTGTGACTCTGCTTTTTTGTTGTTGTATGATGCTTTAGATTCTACATATAAGTCATATTATACAGTATTTCTCTTTCTCTGGCTAATTTCACTTAGCATAATGTCTTTCAAGTCCATCCATGCCACTGCAAAGGGCAGGTTTTCACTCTTATGTTCCAAGCAGTATTTCATCATATAAATATACCATATCTTCTTTATCCATTCAGCTGTTGATGGACATTTAGGTTGCTTTCATATCTTGACAACTGTAAATAATGCTGCTATGAACACAGGGGTGCATGTACCTATCCAAATTAGTCTTTTTGTTTTCTACATAAATTTCCAGGATTGGAATTTCCGGGTCATACAGTACTTCTATTTTCAGTTTTGAGAAATCTCCACACTGTTTTTCACAGTGGCTGCACCAATTTACATTCCCACCAGCAATGTGCAAGGGTTCCCCTTTCTCCACATCTGCACCAACATGTGCTATTTGTGTTCCTTTGATGATAGTCAATCTGACAGGTGGGAGGTGATATATCATCGTGGTATTAATTTGCATTTCGTGATGATGAGCATCTTTCTACATACCTGTTGGCCATCTGCATTTCCTCTTTTCTTATAATTTATTTGTTTTTGGCCGCACTGGGTCTTTGTTACTGCACCCAGGCTTTTTCTAGTTACAGAGAATAGCGGCTGCTCTTTGATGCTGTGCACAGGCTTCTCACCGTGGGGGCTTCTCTTGTTGCGGAACACGGGCTCTAGGTGCATGGGCCTCAGCATTTGTAGCACAGGGGCTCATTAACTGTGGCCTCTGGGCCTGAGAGCATGCACATTTCAGCAGCTGTCACATGATGGCTCAATAGCTATGGCTCGTGGGCTCTAGAGTGCTGGCTCAGTTGTGTGTGGGCCCAGTTGCTCCATGGCATGTGGAATCCTCCTGGACTAGGGATTGAACGTGAGTCCCCTGCACTGGCAGCTGGACTCCCATCCACTGCACCACCAGGGATGTTCCTGCATTTCCTCTTGGGAAAAATGTCTATTAAGTACTGCCCTATTTTTTAATTGGGTTGTCTGTTTTCTGATGTTGAGTTGCATGAGCTATTTATTAATCCCTTACTCATCATATCATTGGCAAATACTTTCCCCCATTCAGCAGGCTGTCATTTTGCTTAGCCAATGGTCTCCTTTGCTGTGCAAAGGCTTTCTGGGATTGTTTCTTTAATATCTCTTCCTGCTGCTTCATTGTCAGTGAATGCAACAGATTTCTGTATATTAATTTTGTAATATGCAAATTTAGAATAAATGTACTTAACATTAAATTGATTATGTAGAGCATTCTATCTGAAAGCAATAGAATACACATTCTTTTCAAGGGCACATGGAACATTCTCCAGGATAGATCACATCAGTTCAGTTCAGTCGCTCAGTCGTGTCCAATTCTTTGTGACCCCATGAATCACAGCACACCAGGCCTCCCTGTCTATCACCATCTGCCAGAGTTCACTCAAATTCATGTCCATCGAGTTGGTGATGCCATCCAGCCATCTCATCCTCTGTCGTCCCCTTCTCCTCCTGCCCCCAATCCCTCCCAGCATCAGAGTCTTTTCCAATGAGTCAACTCTTCGCATGAGGTGGCCAAAGTACTGGAGTTTCAGCTTCAGCATCATTCCTTCCAAAGAACACCCAGGACTGATCTCCTTTAGAATGGACTGGTTGGATCTCCTTGCAGTCCAAGGGACTCTCAAGAGTCTTCTCCAACACCACAGTTCAAAAGCATCAATTCTTCGGTGGTCAGCTTTGTTCACAGTCCAACTCTCACATCCATACACGACCACTGGAAAAACAATAGCCTTGACTAGACGGACCTTTGTTGGCAAAGTAATGTCTCTGCTTTTGAATATGCTATCTAGTTGTCATAACTTTCCTTCCAAGGAGTAAGCGTCTTTTAATTTCATGGCTGCAGTCACCATCTGCAGTGATTTTGGAGCCCAAGAAAATAAAGTCTGACACTGTTTCCCCATCTATTCCCATGAAGTGATGGGACCAGATGCCATGATCTTTGTTTTCTGAATGTTGAGCTTTAGGCCAATTTTTTCACTCTCCTCTCTCACTTTCATCAAGAGGCTTTTTAGTTCCTCTTCACTTTCTGCCATAAGAGTGGTGTCATCTGCATATCTGAAGTTATTGATGTTTCTCCCGGCAATCTTGATTCCAGCTTGTACTTCTTCCAGCCCAGCGTTTCTCATGATGTACTCTGCATATAATTTAAATAAGCAGGGTGACAATATACAGCTTTGATGTACTCCTTTTCCTATGCTAGACTACAAAACAAACCTCAGCCAATTTAAGAGAAATAAAATCATATTAAGCATCTTTTCTGACCGCAGTGTTAAAAGATTAGAAATCAACTACTAGGAAAAAAAAACTGCAAAAAAACACACAAACACATAGAGGCTAAATAACATGCTATTGATTGAATCCCTGAAGAAATAAAAGAGGAAATAAAAAAATCCTTAGAAACAAATGAAAATGAAAACACAATGATCCAAAATCTACAGCTCACAACAAAAGCACTTCTAAGAATAATGATTA